>JARACY010001748.1:0-52678 GCA_029255725.1 Scrobipalpa atriplicella | reverse complement strand
TTCAGAGACACATCAACATAAGAAAAACCTCTGCTATATTATCGTAAAAATAAAGATACTGCTATAAATTACTAGAAAACTGAAGTTTGGAAATTACAAAATAAATAAATCATTTCTTATAAACTCGCAGACAAAAATAGAAATATATCAATACAAAGCAACTGAGTAATCAACACTTGCTAAAATGGCAACACCGCGAGTGATGTCAAACTAATTGTCAAACACTACGGACGCGTTCAATAAAATCCCAATATTATACCAGTTACAAAATAAAGGGTGCGTTCATATAAGAACTAAAAAAATCACGAAAAAGTAACTATGTTACAGTATTCCCCCCCCCAAAAGAATTTTCCAAGGACAAGGAAAATTCGAGCTGGACCTCCAGCTCTTAAGTATAAGAACTTATCGAAAATTAGACTACTCGTTAAACCAGCAAAAAAAAAAGAAAAAAAAACATCAAAATTGCTGAGAAAAAGAAGCAAAACGACATCAGCGCCGTGAAAAAAAAATTAAGAAAACCAGCGGTTTAATTGCTGGGTAAACGAAAAAACGAAAACAAACGTCATTTAGCAACGTTGCTGTAAAAATCTAACAGCATAAATGCTGGGAAATGGAAAAAAAAGGAAAAAAAAAAAACAACCGACATACGCGTCGTTGCGGGAAAAAGAAAATACCTTCAAACAGTAATCCACACCCTATACAAGCCAACAACCAGGACAGATATTCGCATTCCAATAAATCTCTACAGTCCGGGTGAGTATATCTTCATTTAACACGTAAATCGGTGAAAAAGAACAACAGAAAAACTAAACAGCTTTCAAATCCTTAACATGCCAACGGCCCAAAGGCTTATTGTTGGAAACATCTATCAACTCGTACACCAAAGGACTCAATTTGTTTACAACTTTGCATTTTAAAAACTTAGGAGCCAGTTTCGCTGTAAAAAATTTTGAAGCATCACTCAATGGAAAAGTCCTTTTCCAAACAATATCCCCAACGTCGAATTCCAAATGTCTACGAGATTTGTTGTAGAATTTTCTGCTTCTGTAATGAGCCTTCTTTAATGCATCTTGCACTTTCGGAAACACCACTTTCAAACAACCTAGTTTTGACGCGAACTCATCCCGCGAGCTACAAGATAACGTCACGTCAGAAACAGCTTGGCTACCATAAATGGAACCACACAAAACAGCTTCCCTACCATGTACAAGGAAATAAGGACTATAGCGAGTCGTTTCATTTACAGATGTGTTCATGGCGAACTGGATTCTAGGCAAATGGAGATCCCAGGATCGATGATCATCCCGTACGAGAATGGAAAGAGCCGTGACAAGAGTACGATTATAGCGCTCAACAGTGTTTACCTGAGGGGAATATTTTGGTGTAAAGTGCACTTGAGGAATGTTGTATTTCGCAAATAAGGCTTGGAGCTCACTACCGGTGAATTGTGTACCATTATCCAATACCACCGTACGTGGGACACCATGCTTGAGAAATACATCATTCTCCAAATGTTTAACGATATTTTTACCAGTCGCATTGCGCAAAGGGAAAATCAAACAGTACTTGGTGAAACAACAGACCACCACAAGAATGAAAGTAAAACCCGAACGAGAACGAGGCAGCGGCCCCACTAAATCAACACTTAATGTTTCAAAAGGTCTAGTACAAACCTTTGGATCACCCAAAAATCCTGGCGTGGAGTCTTGAGACACTTTGTATGCAGAACAAGTCTCACAACCCTTAACATACTTGACAACATCTTGATACATATTTGGCCAAAAATACCGCAAGGCCAAACGTTTATAAGTTTTAAAAACTCCGAAATGCGGTGCTAAATTACCACAATGCTGATCCCGTAAAATGTCATTCCGAGCATCAGTAGGTACAACTTCCTTCCAATTATAACCACTGTCTGTATTGGCAGATTTAGAAAACCGATATAATTTATCGTCTTTGATCAAAAAATTCGGACACGATTGAGGAGACTGTTTACACCTATTCACAATCCGATTATACCAAGGATCGCCTCGTGCTTTACGAATCTCTAACACTGGTACAGCACGCGAAAGTGCGTCAGGAACCACATTATCCTTACCTTTACGGTGTTCTATTACAAAGTCATAAGGTGACAAGCGACAACCCCATCTTGCCAGACGACCCGTAGGATTGCTGAGATTAAAAAACCATTTAAGGCTGGAATGATCAGTAATAACTTTGAAAGGCTTTCCTCCCTCTAAATACGGGCGAAAATGTTCAACCGCATACACCACAGCCAGAGCTTCTCTTTCCGTGACGGAATAATTACGCTCAGCTTTATTCAGCGATCGGCTAGCAAAAGCTACTGGATGTTCCACGCCGTCATCTGAAATTTGGGTCAATGTCCCAGCTATCCCGAAGCTCGATGCGTCGCAGTGTAGTGAAAAAGGATGTTGGTAATTTGGACAGGATAAAACCGGAGCCGAAACCAAAGCAGCTTTTAAATCTGTAAAAGATTTTTCCGCAGCATCCGTCCATACAAAAGGTGGAGCTTTCTTTTTAGTGCTGGTGAGCGCGTTAAGCGGAGCAGCAATTGAACTAAAATCCTTGATAAATCTTCGGTAGTACGAAGCAGTTCCCAGAAACATTTTAACCTCTTTCCGGTTAGTGGGTGTAGGATAGTCCACAATACATTGAACCTTAGAAGGATCCGTCCGCAAACCACGCTCATCAACAATATAACCCAGGTATTTTAGTTCCCTACGAAAGAAACAGGATTTTTTAAGATTAATGGTTAAATTTGCCTTCTCTAAACGATGGCAAACTTTCCTTAATAACGAAATATGTTCTTCAAAAGTGGAGCTTACCACTATAATATCGTCAAGATAAACGAAAACTTTATTCCCAAATTCAGGACCAAAGATCATGTCCATCAGACGTTGCTGGGTTGCAGGCGCACCCTTGAGGCCAAAGCACATAACAACAAACTGGAACAAACCACGACCGGGCACAGTAAAAGCAGTTTTTTCACGCGACGCAGGATCTAAACCAATTTGCCAAAATGCGGACTTCAAATCTATCGAAGAAAGATATTTAGCATCACGAAGTTGATCTAGAATGTGCGAAATATAAGGCAAAGGATAAGCGTCGCCTTTACTCACTGCGTTTACCTTGCGACTGTCTAAACAGAATCTGAGTTCATTATTCGGTTTTGGGGCAAAGAGAATTGGGTTATTCCACGCACTCGAACTCGGCTCTATCACGCCCATCTCCAACATCTCATCCAATTGCCGGTTAAGCTCCTTCAACCGCTCCGGTGACATTTTATAAAATCGTTGTTTGATCGGTTGAGTATCCCCCGTGTCAATTTTATGTGTAAGGAGACTCGTCCGACCCAAACCTTTTTTTTCGAAAGATATGTCTTCAAATTTCTTAAACACTTCTTCAGCCATCGACCGTTCCGACGAAGTCAAACTCTCAAAAGCATGTAGGCAGCGAACTTCAGAGATTCTGCCTAAAGTGCCCTGTTTATTTAAAAGCGGTAAACCCTTAAAAATCTTTGCAGCTAAATCAAAAGCCTTCCAAAAATTCATGCCAAAAATCATTGGCGCTTCTATATCGGGAACCAAATGAAATTTTATTAACCTAGTAACGGAATTCATCTGAACCGGTAACAATACGTACCCCAGAACTTCAGAGCAGGAGTTATTTGCCGTAGAGACATAAGGTATATCATGACTAGAGTGAAGCTGAGCACCAGCATGTAAAAACCTATCTCCTACCGAGCCACCTAAAACCGATATATCCGCGCCCGAATCCAACAAACCATAACATTCTTCATTGTATATACTCACAATGAGAAGAGGTCGTTCATCATTAACAGAATAATCACGAACCGCAGCAATGCGAGGTCGTTTATCACGAATAGAATTATCACGAACCGTAGCAACACTGTAAGTGGAAAAAAATAACCTTAAATGCTTTAAATAATCTTCCCAGTCTTGTGCATCAAAATTAGGATGCCGACCGGAACTACGGTTCGTCCCTCTTAGTTTTTTTTATTAGCTTCACAAGGCGTTGTATCCTTCGAACAAGGACAAGTAGTGCGAGTAAAACCTTTTTTACCGCACGTAAAACATACCAATTCCCTTGATTTACACTGATTTAGAGTGTGACCAGAAACACGGCAACGCACACAGAAAACCGTTACAGAATCGACTACTTCAACTCGTGGAAGAGTGTTCGACTTAAAAGGCTTATACGCCAATTCCGGAGCTAAAGTTGATTTAGTAACCCTCGAAGGCTCTTTATAATCGGCCGCACGAGAAAGGTTATATTCCACAAGCTTACATTTTTCCTTTAGTTCAGCTGTCGAAGTAAACTCTTCCAAAGCCAAAGCAGACGATATCTGAGGTTTAAGATTAAAACGTATAATTTTAACCTTTTCCTCTTCCGGAACTTGTTTCGTCAATAAATTAAAATAATTATGCATAACCGCAATATACAGAGAAACCGATTCATCTGTCCCCTGTGTACGTTCCCGAATCTCACGAAGAAGACGATCATCAAAATCAATCTGAGAATACTCCTTCAACAACAAAGACTTCAAGCCGGACCAGTCCCTCAATGTTGACTTCACACTACGATACCACGTCAACGCGTCTTCGACAAACAACTCAGCAGCACCTTGGAACAAACGCTGTTCGGAGATATTACGCGTTTCGCACAATTCTTCCAAACGCAAGAGAAAAGTTCGAACACAAGAACGACCATCATATTTCAATTTTAATCTCTCAATCGCCTTTTCTGTACTGCAACCACACTGCAGCACAGTTTGATTTGGAGGAGGATCCTCAGAATCTTCGTAAAAAGAAGTTTTAAAAGTTTTATAACGCGAGTCCAAAACAGACAAAACTTGGTTCAATTTAAGGTTTGTTTCAGATTTCTTGGTTTTAGTAGGCTCTGAATCAAGCACACGCGAAAACCGGTGAAAAACGTGGTGTGCTACAGCACGCAACTTATTTAATGTTTTAAATGAAAGTGTTTGGTCATTCAAACTCGCAATAATTTCAGTTAATTTTTCGTTTATAACGCTCAATTCAGCACTAGCATCACGGGAGGTTTCAGCAATCTCGTCAGCTGGTATTTCACGCGCTAAATCACGTATCTGAACGCGAAGAACATCATTCGTACCACCCGGTACCGCATTACGAATTTCAATTTCATAAATTAACTCTTCTTTACGCAAAAGATGATAAGCGATAGGCCGTTCCATTATAAAAAAATAAATAAATACAGTAAAGGCAAAGTATAAACTAAGTCCAAGTCTACCTGGCAATAAAATAAAACCAGTCCGCTTATATACGGTTACTCACACAAGTTTCAAAAACACAGTACAATATTTAAAATTATAAACACTATGTTCAGCAATACACACAGGCTTTTTAAAACACAGTTATAAAATATTTTTTTAATTTACAAAGCCAACCAAAGTTGAGAAAAACAAGTTGTTTCAATATTACCAGAACAAACGAATACAATGTTCACAAATTATATTAAATGTCTATGCCAAAAGAAGAACAGAAAGTAAGAACAAGTGCTTTGTTGTAGCTAATTGACACAACAATTTTCTGAGTCTTGGCCCCACGTTTGTGGTGCCACTGTTACAATTTTATTTTGTGGATATAATGAAATCACTTTTTCTAGTTTAACGAGCAGTTTTATTTATAATAAACTATATTTATATTATACTAATAATGAATAACAAATATTCTTTTATATAATAATAAACCTCAATTAAAAGGATCTAATTAACAAGGTAATTAACAATATTTTAAATGATAGGTTGCCAGCTAGACTCAGTTATTAGATTATAAGGGTCGTGGGTGACGTGTAAATAGCACTTGTTCTTGTAGAAATTTAAAATAGGTACTTTATAGTTGATAATAATTTAGTTTAGTTTAAGGTTATGGTAGTCGATAAATTATAAGGGCGCCACCAGTCTCGACTAGACTGGAACGATGATATGTGAATAAAAAGAAAGATCCTACTTGTTCTCCACAGTATAGATAGTAAACAAAAGCAGCTCCGCAGTCGCAGACACCAAACTCGGTCAGCTACTGGAAGCTGCGCAGAGGACGGGAGCGTTGTACTATAGGACGCTTGTAGCCCTCACTCGGGACCTCCTGAAAGCGACAGAATGGAACACAAGCTATAGCATGGCATTCATGAACAAATATTGGCTCAGCGGGTTAAATGAAATTCATGAGCAGAAATACTTAAAACGCAGTGGAGAAAACATTCAAGCAGTAAATGCAGAATGTATATGCTGTAAGGTGGTGTATGAGCATGAATTTTGTGCAATATAGCATGCCAACATAGCATGTGGGAACCTAACCTATAAATAAGGTCTGGTGGAAATCATGACTAAGCAAAGCTTTAATAAAATGAAAATTTACCTTTTGGAGGACCAAAGAAAGCACGCGACGTGTTGATAACAAGCAAACCACCAGACGGATGCTTGAATTTACAATGCGGAGAAATCAGCACGCCGCCACGTTCCAAATACTGAAATGAAAGTTACATGTTGACAATGGAACCTCAAAAGAACATGCTAGCGTTTAAAACCAGGCAAGAAAACTCACTCTGAACTTAAATTCCAAAGGTTAGACAACCATTGACCACGCGCACGCCGCCGCCAAGTCGTGAGCGTGGGTGAAAAATCTTCAACGAAGCCTTCTGCAATGAAAATTACACATTGACATAACGACCGTATATAAAAGAACGCATCCACGTTTAAGACTAGGAAATCAACTCACCGAAAAGATAATCGCTAGCAAAATGCAGCGAATCCAGCCAGGGCTCCGTAGGGCTCCAACAAAGAAAAAGACCTCGAACCTGCCTTCAGTGTGGCAGCAAACCCCAGTGTTGCCAATTTAACACCATTCTCCAAAACCGGGTACTTCAGAGACACATCAACATAAGAAAAACCTCTGCTATATTATCGTAAAAATAAAGATACTGCTATAAATTACTAGAAAACTGAAGTTTGGAAATTACAAAATAAATAAATCATTTCTTATAAACTCGCAGACAAAAATAGAAATATATCAATACAAAGCAACTGAGTAATCAACACTTGCTAAAATGGCAACACCGCGAGTGATGTCAAACTAATTGTCAAACACTACGGACGCGTTCAATAAAATCCCAATATTATACCAGTTACAAAATAAAGGGTGCGTTCATATAAGAACTAAAAAAATCACGAAAAAGTAACTATGTTACAAAATTACAAACATGTTCGTAATGAGAGTCAATTTTTCGTTGTAGAGTACCTATTTATTTGTGAATGTATAGTCGTCTAGCACAAAATATGTATGATGTGGAGCTGTTTTTGTTTTTTGTTGTTGTAAGTCTTTTTAGTGCATTTGTATGATAACACAATTCCCTTTTTCATATACTACTCTTCCGGAAAATCAAAAACTTATTCACGTTATTAAATTAATGAATTCACTCATATCATAATAATAAATTCGATACAAGTAAAATATCATAAAAATTAATAAAATCAACATCATCATCATCATCATCAGCCTGTCTCAGTCCACTGCTGGACATAAGCCTCTCCCATGGCACGCCACTCAGCTCGGTCTTCTGCCGTTCTCATCCAATTTCTGCCTGCTTTCTTAAGAAGATCAAAAATAAATAAAATAGAATTGACATAATGTTATTATTTCTGTGGTCCATTCCATCTATGCGGTAAGCAAATAGTATCAATTTTATTTTATTAACAAGTCAGTTATCACCTCTTCTAGCACATGATGACTTCCGGCGGAAACTGGTCGCCAATGTCGCCATTCTAAACAATTTCCCGCCATTCTTGTCAATTAGCCGATGTTTACAGCTTCCAATCGACTAGCATCATTTCACATTATACAGGATGTAAAATAAAGGTTTTGAAATATATAATAATTGAAAAGTTTACGATATAGTAAACAAATTTCTCCAAAGTATATAAAAATAATAGCTTGCCTGTAGTGGATAAAGCAGGAAAACTACAATGTAAGTAAATTGTACTTAAGCAATTATTTTTATGCAATACTAGATTTCTCGGGAAAAGTGTTTTACTTAATTTTATAAGACTTAATGCATTCATAACCTTCATTTGCATAAAGTGTAGGAATAGAATGTGTCACACTATGTATCTACTTTGCAAATCATCCATCAGATATGTAGAGAGATTCAGCCATTATATTGCCTTTCCTTTTATATTCGACCTTATTGAACATAGTTGCAGGTAGTACCTACCTACGTTTATTAAATTTTTAGAGCTTCTTAGGCATGTGCTTTAAATACATATGAAGTTTTATTATTCTCTAATCTATAAGTTGTTAACCCTTTACGGCGTACGAGTCCAAATCATCTTCCTAGCTTTTTTCCCGTATTTCTCGGGGTAGGCTACCTAATCTAGGGGATTGAACGAGGGTACTGGTTTTTACACAGAGCGACTGCCATCTGACCTCCGCAACCCAGAAGGGAAACCAGACCCAATCCTACATTAGGTTACACACAACCTTTGAATTTCTTCGTAGGTGTGTGCAGGTTTCCTCACGATGTTTTCCTTCACCGTAAAAGCGCCGAATAAACGTACATATGAAATTCGAAAACTGAAAAACACATTGGTACGTGGTGGGATTCGAACCACGACCTACTATCCACTACACCATCCGGGCTATTAGTAATTAAACAAAAATAAATTATCAAAAATGGGTGGTCATATTTGGACTCGTATGCGTTAATGGTTCAATCGTTTTTTTTTCTCGGCATCTCTTGTATTTTCATAGGCACATGCATGTATGAAAGCCTGCCCCCCCAAAAAATAATCCAGATGTGTAATTTTTTGCTTATTTTTAAATACATTACCAAATCATTCACAGCAAGTAAGTCAGCCAAGATCAAAAGTCAGGTATCCAGAATTTATACAGCAGGAAGGGGCTCCGTTACTCATTGCGCCTAATAAAGTATACGTTGCAGTAACGGCTAAACCGCCAGCCGCCAGCCACTGGCAACTGACGGCGGGTGCGGCTAAATGTGTTATGAACTGTTATGAAGGAGGTCCGGCTAAGGCCTAATGGCTCCTAGCTATAGGTAAAGTTTTACGGGACATTATAGACTAGGTAAGGCTAGTCTTGGAATATTATATTTTTCTGCTGTTTTAAGTATGAATTTTTGATGCAGTTCCGCGTAACTTAGAAACTTTGGACAAAATTACCTACACAAAAGAACGACGCACATGGAAGCATTGAAACCAAAACAATCAAACTATGATAGAGCAGGGGAGCTTTGGGTGGGCAATGACGGTCCCCTACATAAAGAAATTTTCCTCAATAGTCCTAGATGCTGCGTTTCTCTGGTCGCTGGAGGCGCGGCTCGGCGGCTGCAATTAGAGCCGGTGTCGGTAGAAAGGCGGCCGCTGTCGTGCACTATCGCTCCATTTCTGTATATCAACTCAGACACGGTGTTATTCTACATCAAACAAATTACTCTCATTGCCATTTGTTAAGCGTCATCCTTCGAACACCATAAACGCGTTTTCTGCTATGTTCCCCACGGTGTGCCTGGATTGGTGAGAACAGTACCTAGTGCACAAAATATGTGCCCTAGCTTGTATTAAATTATTTTTGATTACTTTTATCCTAAAGGGTAAACGAAAACAGATCATTTTGTCATTTTTAAAGCATAAAATTGTCTCTTCTTCTTCTCGTCTCTTCTTCTGTGTAACGTTTTCCCGACCGAGTGAAGTGAGGTTTCACTTTCCCGCTTCGCGCATTTCACTTCGCCTGGTCTTCTGCATCCGCTGGTGTAAAGCCGTTCTCTTCCATGTCCCGATTTCACAGCATGTTTAGCATACTTATTTTTTGTTTTTTTAAAACTGTCAGTCAGAATAGGGCCAAAGTCTCAGTGCAGGCATAATTATAGCTCTCAGTTGAGTTAGTAGGCTGTAGTATAGGCACCTAGGCACCCAAGCTGCGTTATATCGCTGTGGGCCAGTTCTCTGCCATCAGATTAATGTCAAGCATTAGTGATCATAGCCTTTAATTGGAAGGGTGCAGTCCTGTGTGCTTTAATATAGGACCATAATTATAGAATTAAGTAGAGCTTTCCTTGTCGGTATCAATCAAATTTATTTGATAAAATCTAATTATGTTTTTCAAAATAAAAGTTCCACTTGCACTTGCGTGTAGTATTAGTGATATTGATTGGCTGTAAAATCTTTATTAAAAATAAAACTCCAGTTTTATGTTTAAAAAATATATTTTTAAATTAATTTAATACAAATTTGTAACCTTCTGCCATCGATTCAGACACAAAAGTCACTTCGATAATTTTATTTGACCTAGCTCTTCACGGTGATCATTATTACCCGACTGTTTACCTGACTGTCAAGGAAGGGTTCTGTTTTTCGCGCGTATCTTGTATGTATGTATGTTTCTTAATTTATTTATTATCATGTATCTCCAAAACGGCTGAATAGATTTCGATAACTAGGGTATCGTTTGATTGGTGTCACACACCCGAGTGTTGTTAGATGAGTGAAATTTTTTAGAAATCAAAATGGCAAATTTTTGGCGCCAAATTGCAAGCCTTCAAAATTTTTTTTTCGACATAACATATCGAGTGGGGTATCATAATAAAAGTAATCAATAGGAGATTACAGAAATATATATAAATCATATGTTAATAATAATAATAACTCAATTTAAAACATTAAATTGCAATTAATGCATTGAAACGATTTCTACAGTCGGATTTTTTGAACTCTTTTTTAATTTTACTGAATATGCTCAGTTAAATTATCTAAAAAATGTATCATAATTATTATCTTTATGATTGAAGATTAGTAATATAATATCACAGTCGTAGTATTATAATGCTTTTCAAATTCCTTTCTAAAAGAAATTTAATTTACAGTCAACATTCAATGTTATACAAATTAGATCATGTTGCAAATTGCAATATACCTATACTGCACACTGATGTATCACTGTATCGAGGTGACTCTTGTTCGTTCTGTGATTTTCTTCTTCTTCTCTCTATGTTCTCTCTTCTCTTAGACCTTGTTGTTCTTCTGCTTGTTTAGACCTGGTTTGGAGTTGCGCGCTGACGGGGCTTCTCTCAGAGCTTCCTTTGACTCTACGCTTCTGCTCTCGCTCACTTCTCCTATTCTCTTCTGTTCGCTGTTTTGTAGAGCTTCTGGAGCAAAATATACATAATATTATTAAATATTAACCTAGCTGGGTGTATGAATGGCTAAATAAAATATTTTCAATCATCATCACCTTTAAACATCACCTGCTGAACATAACACTGTCTCTTTACTAACCGTTTGTTCGCTGTTGGTTATCAAGATGTTGTTGTTGTTGCTGCGCCTGCTGTAAACCGATCAGCTGCTGCAGGTGCACTGCTCCTCCACGAGGACCTTCCACTTGTTGCTGCTGCTGTTGAGGACCCGTTTGCCTGGAAGAGCATATTCTAATTTATCAGTCAGGTTTGATTTATGAAGTAAATGGCTCATAAATCTATTCTATCAAAGGCTTACATTTTATTTCTTGATGATATTTATATTCTTTTTTCATTTCATGCCATAACACATGGTACCTATAGAATACTTAATCCTACTCTATATTTTATCCAATATTTTTAAGGAGAAATCTTACTGATAGTATGCCGGATCTACTTGCTGCACCTGCTGCTGGTAGACCTGCTCAAATCCTTGGTAACCCAGAGGACCGAGGTTCTGAGGTCCAGGTCCGAATACTAGTCCAGCGAGTTGACCAGGGTACTGCAACTGGCCACCAGGGTACTGCAGTTGCGGCTGGGCGCCCGGGAAACCAAAGAAAGGCACTCCTTGACCAGGTCTGGCCGCCGGGTTGATTAGTTGATAGCTAGGGACACCTTGCACGCCTTGAACACCTTGGATGCCTCGGAAACCTTGGATGCCTTGAACTCCTTGGATGCCCTGGACACCTTGGACACCCTGGCCTTGGACGGGGAGACCTGAAATAAGATGATATGAATCTCTGATATTAATTATCTCTCTTACCTTATTATAATAAAAATAAAAACATAGAACGCACGCGTTGATGTCTTTCGTATGGGCGTATCATTCGGCATTGTTTTGACGGGAAATATAGAAACATTTTATTTTGATTGTAAATAACCGTGGGCTCTCAAACCGGGGGTCGTAAGAGTTCATTTAGAGTTTAGTTATGTAATTTAGCTACCGTTAGCATAACCCGTGTTGCCCTGAGGAGCGGCGGCGACGATGTAGATGGGCTGGTAGCCGCCGATGGTGCCGGGGCGCAGGCCCGGGACCGGCATGTGCACGATGAACACGCCGCGCTGACCGGGCACCAGACCGGGCACGTTGGGGTTCACTGGGTTCTGGAATTACGAGGACATTAATCAGATAGGATGAAAATCCGTTCCAAATTAGTTCTGCAACTTGCTTTTACGCCTCCTCCTAATTGAATATTACAGCAGTTGATTACAATCTAAGTAGATCTTTATTTTGTTTCAGGCTGCAGGTTTTCTCTGCCTGTGCTTGGACCAGAGTCTACTAAAATAAAATGACCCACTTTACTCTCAGTAAGAATTTGCATATACCTGTTGCGGTGGCTGCTGTGGCTGCTGCGCCCCAGGGATTAGCTCCACCTCGCTGTCAGGCTCCAAGCTCTCCAGTCTCTCCGGTTGACCTCGCTCGCCTTGCTTCTGCTGCGCTTCTTGGTTCATAACTATCTGGTTGTAATACGGAGCCACTTCTGAGTTGTCCATCAAGTAACTATCATAGCTGAAAACGTAAATAAACATAAAATCATGCCTGTTTCCTCACAGGGTAAGCAAAAGTACTGCCTGTTGAAACTGCAATAGCAAGTATGTATACTCACGGACTGAATTGGCCGCTCTGTAGATGCGCAGGCGCATGTTGCTGGTACTGTCTTTGCGCAGACGGCGGCGCCGCGCTCACCGCTCACCGCCACCACCACCGCGGCGAATATACTCTAGAACAATTATGAAATTAATTAATTATCAAATGTCACCATCTGTCGGCTACACATACGATACAGTCACGGCTGTATCTCTTACGGGCAGGCAGAGTGTTATCAACTCAAAAGGTCGTTTTCACCATGTTTTTACCCCTTTTGACAAGCTTTAACATCATAAAGGAAGTTCAAACAGGGTATTGATATAGAAATAGGTTGTCAGCCCATCGTCAATTACAATACACTTCACTGAAATCGTCGTCTCCATCTACTGCTTCTACTGTATGCCCGGGAAGAGAAGCAGCTGGAATATTCTATATTTTTATTTTTCTCAGTCCAGTATTGGAAGTCATCAGTATGACCGCATGATAATAATTACGCCATACACTGATTTAGACCTTTATAGAGCGGTCATCTTTCCCAAGGCTTACTGGCGGAAAACTGTGGTTGTTTTGACCCGTATTCATGTGTTGCTCATCACACCCGGCTGTATTGGAAGATGTTAACATTCTAAAGAGACCACAATCGTCCTACAGTAACCTTCACTGAGTTCGCA
Organism: Scrobipalpa atriplicella; assembly: GCA_029255725.1. Classification (NCBI taxonomy): domain Eukaryota; kingdom Metazoa; phylum Arthropoda; class Insecta; order Lepidoptera; family Gelechiidae; genus Scrobipalpa; species Scrobipalpa atriplicella. Next base: position 39,097 of record JARACY010001748.1, on the reverse strand, counting down.
AATCATTGTCCTTACTTGAATATCACAGAGATATTTTTGTTTAATTTTTATTGAGGTAAAGTTCTAGCGATACGCTTAAAATATCCACAATACTACTAGCCCCACCATAAAACTTTACGATTATAATATTAATTGACTTACATTAGTTAAGAATATAGGTAATGTTAATAAATAATATCATCAGACAAACTGTATAAATGCATACAATTAAAAACAGAGCAATTCCGGGATCTGAGCATCTTCAGAACAATCTGCCGCACAAACAAACAAGATTACCATTAATGTTTGTTAATATATTCCTCTTACGTAGCGCGGAGCCGGAGTCAAGGGACACATGCCTATGGTAATAATGACAACTCATGTTATGTCACTTAGGTAATTGCTATTTTCGATTAATAGTAGATGTCTAATTTCCATGGAGGTCTAACTAATACAGGCTGGAAAGCGGTTTGTTGATATTCCAGTTACGACTACGAGTGAAGTGATACAACCCTTACACACTACCATAAAAGCAAATTAACCGAATTTAGGTTTTAAAAGATCTTTGATGCTTCGCTTCCAAAATGTGACAGTGAGATTTCATTCGCTATATTTATGTTAAATTATGTAAATCTTTCAGTAAGCATGAAAGCATTAAAATATTAGCTATCACAAACTCTCTAAGGCGATAATAATAATGATGTAATGGCGCTAAGTACACAGGAACTGTTTCCGTTTGATTGCTAAGTACATAAGTCACGAATCGGTTCAAATTAAGTAACCAAGCATAAATATTCATTTTATTACATTTACTATTACATACACGCTTCCTGAAATCTATCGCTGCGGAATTAAAAAGTATATTACCTCTTATGTAAGTATAAGCTCATAATAGTATTTAATAGTGAATATAACGTAATAAAAATTAACAAAAAAAAATGAACACCAGTATTTTTCTGCACATGATGAATAATAACGATTCGCGAATATGTTGTTAAATTTAACTGAAACAGTTTAAATGAACTCTCGATAAAATCCGGTCGATCTTATACGAGTATTATAGCTGTCAAACATATACAATAAAATATAGTTCGTATTTTATTATTTTGGATATCACCCATTAAAATAAGTAATTGAATGTAACTAGGTCACCCTCCGGCGTCTGCCACACACAACACATGTAACAACAGAACACAAAGCAAATTACTATAAACACAAAGACGCGAAATGCCACCTTAACGACCGGATATCCTAAGGACAAACAGACAGACAATCCTGTCATTTACGTAGTTTAATCTTTATTTTTATTTAAGTAAGGTCCTACTCAATTATAAGCTAGTTTTGTTGAAATTTAGTCAATAATAATTTTTAACACATGAAAATAGGTTACAGCATCGAAACTGTACTTGCTCTAATAGGTATGAATTTATTGGAAATTTTCACGTATAAACTTAGATGTAAGAATAAAACATTTCATCAGTAGGTACCATAGGTGTTGGCGTGATTGGATCGTAGGTATAATTAATTATGGTACAATTCCTGTGAAAGTGTTGGAAAATCTCGGCTTGACCGATATTTGAGTAACCGCGAGATAATGGTATCATATTAGTATGTGCGTGGTGTGCGAACCTTCACCCAGATCGGGCGATGACGGTGCGTCGTCGTGTCGTGCGGCGGACGGCCATTGTGGTCGTAAACGGAACGTGGCCGCCGGACTAGGATGAACCTGCGCCTGCGCTCGGGCTAGAGAGCTAGTTGAGATAACTCTAGTAGATTAGGCTGGCAATGCCAAGGAGGAAATTTTACAATATTTTTATATCCTGTGAGACAGAATCTATAATTTATACCAACTAGGCTGCCAGAATATGACTCCAGAACGGAGTGTATTTTGGTTGACATTCTTTGACGTCTTAAGTACAGTTAGTTCGTAACTAAACTAAATTAACAAAAAGAACATCGACACGTAGTCACAACTTACATTGGTTGAAGAGCTGGACAATGACATAGTCTATTTTTCGTCGCAAAAACTTGAGACCAAATTTAAATTATTCTAAGAAAATCAGGTGCGCCGACTTCTGGTTGACTCAAAATTTAAACAACATAAAACGAAATAAAATTATTCATTTGTTCTGTTCTGACTCATACTTTCAGGAGAAAACGTGACCCTCTGTGGCGTTAAAGCGAGTCATAAATCCCTGTTGTCGAGTTGTCGGTCGGTCGGTACACAACACAAGCCTTTGTCCCTGGCCTTGTGACATGCGTATTCGGCGGTCGTTCACTTGCCATTCGACACATACATCGCATACACTTCTGCCTCCATGGCTTTTCAGCTAGATTCCAACCTGCATTTTGAGCTAACATGATTTAAATGGAGGCTCAAAATAGGGATGAATGGAAGGAGAAGAGGGAGGCCTTTGCCCAGCAGTGGGATGATATAGGCTAAGTAAGATAAGATAAGATAAGATGATTTAAATCTAACTGGGGATGTTGAAGGAGGCCTTTCAGATACTTTGGAATGAGGACATTCAAAACCTTAATGTTCATTTTTCTCTTCTATACAAAAATTTGTGATGACAGTACTTATGTTGTCGACATTAATGATACAAGAAAGAAAAATATCTATACTTTCTTCGCAGACAAAGCGAGTTCCCGTTCTTTAAATCATAAGCAATGAATACTACGTATTTAAATGTCTACATCCATATTGCTTTGTTTGGAACTTGTCACATAAAGGGTGCGTTCACCTTCGCCCATGTCTCGTTTGCGAGTTTCACGACTTCATGTCAAAGATATTAAAATTCCAGCTAAACCTAATTTTGGACTTTATTATGGTAAGTTCAACCCATATTTGGCAAGATTTACAAAGAAAGATTATCAACTTTTGTAACTACATAGAATCAATGGCAATAAAATGTGTACTATGTTTCGTTTGTCAAATGTGATGACAATATGATAGCATGTTACTAAAACAACAAAGCAAGAATATTTTCTAAAATAACCCTGAAAGAAAAGTGGTCAAAGGCTAGCTTCAAATAGCTTCATAGGCCGTTTTGTTGTCACTCTACCTAAAAACGAGGGTACTTAATGTAAGTTAGTATGTGTTGATATGTCTTTACAAAAGGCCTCACAAAGTCGTCAAATTAGCAACAATGGATTTCGCAGCGTACCGTGGGCGGACCCTCCCCATTGCAACATGGTCACACGCCGCTACCGGCGGTGGTGACACAATTGTCCACACCATGGCTATGAAGTACTATATCTTTGACATGGTTCATACGATACTACCTCCTTTATAATGGATAGGTTACTGTCATATGCTGTCCCACTTGCATCAGTAGTGGTGGAACAAAGAGGACCTTAGTTTACTGTGGGCATTTCAATGTAATAACCATTATGGAATTGTCATTTTCACATGAGCGACTTTTTGACACAGTAAACTTTTTGATACTGTGGTCAAACTCGCCTGAAAGGGTTTTTATTAAGGTGTAGGTAATAGCAGTAGCTGGTTTGTTCAGTTATATATGAAGAGGTTCAAAATTACAACAAAAGCACATGGATGACTATCGGATTGTCTTTTGAAAAAGGCAATCACTTTGCTGACCCTTTTTGTCTGTACTCTTTCTGCATTTGCCTCTCTGCTCAATGGTGGCTCTCTTTGAGCCTGGAGGTTTTGCAAGACACCTCATATAAATTATACCATAAAAAAATCACGTATTTAGTTTACTATACGAATTGTTGTTTTAAAAAAACAAGACATCTTAAATATGACAGGTCGTCATTAGCTAAGCACTGTACCCTGTAGCCGTTAGCCGTATGTCACTGTGTTGGTTGTATCGTTGCATCAGTGCTGGTTGATATAATTACGGTGTGGAAGTCGGGCATGCGCACGCGTGTCGCTTGTCTGTATTTCTCACTTAACTGTCTCTGCTGCTTCGTTAAGCTCTAACTAGTTATTGATTACAGAAAATTTCTTCACTCTTTTATCTTAGCAGATAATTATCATAATAATGAAACCAATTTCTTGTGCCAAACTACCTATATATTATAGCTGCATAAATATCGCTCTACACTAGGGTAGCTACTAGAGGTAGAGTTTAAGAAGAAATACGATCTTAATGATAAAATATAATACGGAGAGATGGAAGTAGTACGAAAAGTAAGCAAGTTCCTAACTGTTAACAAAATAATATGATACCTAGATAAAATAGTTTACTGAAACCAACTTTCTTCATTTACTTACGAGTATAGTAAGTTCTCGCTGAATGTGACCTGCCTCAACCATGCTATTTAATTTAAAAGTGTACTTTGTTGCCGCACTTTTTTGTGCAACAATCTGTCAGTTCTCACACTAGTTAGGACATGTCGCAAACACACATTATTTTCCAACTACTTAATTACAGCTTCATTATAATCTTTCAGTTGCATGACACTTGTTACTTATTAAAACTATGTCTAAACTTTAAAAAATATGTGCTGGTTCATTTGAATATAGCTAATTAATTTTAATTTTATATTGTTCATCATTACTTTATACTTTTTGCTAATTGAATGATGAAATAAAGTCACACTAAATTAAATTATAAAAGTCACTATCATTAAATAAAAACTTTGGTGCGGTGTGGCGATACAATTATTAAAGCTATTAAAATTACTTGATTAACACTTATTTAAAAAATAAGTACAGTTAATAACTGTAACTTACATTTCAAATTTAAATATCTTGTTGTATTTAAAAAAAAATCTTATGATTCCCTAGTTTTTTTTTAAATTTTCACTTTCTATACGAAAATGCATTTCCCCAAAAGACCACAAAAAGTAAATAAAAGTAAATAAAAAAGCAACTCACGAAATACGCCCTCATGTCTGTTTCTGTACAAAAACAAAACAATACACTTCCCTGCGACGACGACGCGCACGCACCACTGTCAGCTAGAAGATGCGCGCGAACTCCTGCGCACAGTTTTATAAACGAGGAACCAGCGCGCTGCGTCGTCGCGTCGCGTCGGCGGGGTTAGGGTGAAACATGCCATGTGGATTCTAAATTAAAAATGAATCAGCCCCACTGCGTAAACATTTTCTTCTCCTTCTGATATTAGTAGATTTGTCATGTCTATTTCCTGAACTCAAAAGTTTGAAGAAAGAAAAAGAAAAACAAAAAATGGGGTGAAAATCCCTATCTAAATATTAATTTAAAGGTAGTGAACAACAGAAAAAAAATGAAAATACAAAAATATTGAATTATTGATTTGAAATTCCTTCTTTAAAAAATTGATGGACCAAAATGTACGTAAATAAGTATAGTGAATTAATTATATACGTTTTCCATGAAATGGGCTCTCAACCTTTAAACCTTCAGACGCGTGCCAAATGCTATCTTCTAACTCTTAGGACGTTACGTCAATAAACACCAATTCATAGAAATTGCCGGCATTGGGAAAGTCGATTTAAAAATTTACGAAACAATATTGTCGCATCGAATGTTATAAAAATATGGGATAAAAGAAATGTTAGAACCAGATGTTATAAAGCTGACTAAACTATAGAATAAATGCCAGGAAGTTGGCAGCAGCGTTTTCTTATAGAACATAGGTCTACAATTGACTCCACCTACGATGCAGGAACTTAACTAACTACTACTGTATAAATTATAAACAAACTATTGTTTCTATTGGCAATTGTCCAGAAAAGATAAACCTTTACCATGAAAATCTATCGTAGCTAAAGTTAAAGAATAAACTTAAAGTAAAACACTAAAATCGGTAAAACATTTAGTTTTTCTGTATTTTCATCAAATGCCTTTGATGATTTTTAGGTACGGTTTAGATTTTTATACGGGGTGTAAGGGACAGCGTCCCGCAAACTTATAATAGGGGATGCTCAGTCAACGAAACTGAACAACTAACATTAGGATTCTTTTTCAGGAAACGAAAACAAAATATTTTAAAAAAACATATTTTTTACTTTTTAAAGGATCGTATTTTTATCTGCATTTGGTGACATATATTTGCAACATTTTTGATTCGATATCAATGCAATATTCAAAACGAATTAACAAATATGTAAATAGAGCGTACACGTGGTTGATAAAACGCATAAACATATATAGCTCGTCATCTCGCTAACTTGTACTACGCAATAAATTGATTTTATTAGATCTAGGCATTCCGAAGTCACAATAAATAAAATACTTTATTATTGATTAATTTAATTACGGAAGGTATTTAGCTCGCATTGCATTTATTTGTTTATTTAGTTATTTTATTACTTTGATGTAGAAGCGAAAGAGTTACCAAATTTTAGGGTAACTTCTGTACGTAATATAAATATTAGGCCTAGGGCTTGTAATACTTAGTTAAGAGCCAATGATAGTTTTTCTATCTACTACTCAGGAAATCCACTTTTGGCAGTCACGCAAAATTTGTGAGAAATCACTGAAACATTTTACTTAGGATCAACTTAGGATTGCAATTGTAGTGGGAATGTATGGGATCGCTTTTGTCTGCGTACGGATGTTTCTCTTTAATTTATGTATATGAGTTATCAGACGGCGGCGCCACATGTAGGTAATAATCTCATTTCAGATCGCCGTTTTAGTAGTAAATATATACGATTTTATCTGGAGTATACGTTTCTTGAATAAATAAAAAGAGACTTATAGAATTTAAAAAGAAATAGGTATTCGGGTAAAACAAACAAACAAAACAAAAAAAGGGTATGTAAAACAAAAGAAGGATAGGATTAAGGATATTATTTCGATTTATTTAGCGCCTTCTCAAGGCAAATTTTATCACATTGTTAAATAAGTTATCTCATAAATGTAGGTACGTATTTATACAATAATTATTTCGTAATAAAAAAGCAAAGGAGTAATAAATACATTACGAACTAAAGTGGCACAATGAATATTAATTTATGAATATTCACGAGGAGGTCTCTCTGAAAGGTGATATAATGGATATAAGTCTCCTGACAATGAATGAGAGGAACCTGACAAGTAGACCCCCGATGAACTGGAAGGTTCTAGGACTTGTTGACTTGAAAGTCAATCTCGAGCAGCGTGTAGTCGAGCTCGGCGATGGCGGTGCCGACCGGCCGCGCGATCGCGACGCCTGACGCGGCGACTGTCGTTGGAAGGTTCTAGGACTTGTTGTTGACCTGAAAGTCAATCCCAAGCAGCGTGGGGTCCAGCCCGGCGATGGCGGTGCCGACCGGCCGCGCGATCGCGACGCCTGACGCGGCGACTGCCGTGCCGACTGGGCGAGACGCTGCTAAGCCGTTTTCACCCACCACTGCTAGACCTGGAAATGGATAAACAAAGCGTAAACTACCTATATTCATATTTTGAGCTACAGTCACAAACAAATAGCTTTAACATGACTAATTTTATTATAAAAGGATTATCCACTGAAAGCATTCTCACCAATAGGGCTGGCTTGTGCGATGATGGTGCCTTCGAGAGCCTCGATGGGGAACCCTGGCTGACCGTCGTCAGGGCTGTCGATGCCGACTCCCTCCTCACCAACCTGGGAATTATAATCCTAATATTAGCTACGAGTAGTTCGTTATCGGACGTCACACGGCAGGGACGGACAAGGAAAATAACAAATTTTAATAGGAAAAGAATTACTCACAAATGTTTCGCTTTACTGTTTCTCTGAAGTATTATTTTGCAAGTCATTCAAGTTCAAATAATTTGAAAGAATATTTTATGCTCTTTATAAGGGTCAGTTCACACTGGGCCGCGGCGCAAAGCTGCTTGAAGATGCATCTCGTTGTACCACGAAGTGACAGGCCGCACCGCACGGCGGCGCAGCGACGAGTTTTCAAGTTCTTACAATGATCTACCTCTTTGCTTAGTATACAGGGTGTAAAAAAAAAGTACCTACTGCGTTCCTTTAAACCACATGTTTTACTGATGATACTAAACAACTTTCCCAAAGCAAAAAAAATTTAGCACGAAAAAATATTTTGCTTTGTCCATACAAAACTGCAGATCCCGGAGAGCATCTTTGTATGGAAAAGGCAAAATGTTTTTTGAAGGTAAAATTTTTGTAATTTGGGAAATGTGTTTGGTATCATCAGTACAGCATGTGGTTTAAAGGAACACAGTACTTATTTTTACACCCTGTATAAAAGCCGTTTCGCATCGCGTCGCTTCCCGGTGTAAACTGATCCTTTATAAGAGAATAAAAAGATATTAGAATGTATCTTTCGTGGTAGCAATGTGTCATTTGGTTTATAAGAATACTTACATCCTCATCGTTGTCATACTGTCTCTTGGTGTGATTGGTCTTGAACAGCACCTCCACGTTCTCCCCCAACTCCTCGATCAGCTTGATGGTGTTGGACGCCGTCTCCCCCAGCGACCCCAGCTCCGACTTGAACCTGGTCTTATCCTCAGTGTTCAGACCTCCAGTTTTCCTGCCCAGGTTGTGAAGCTTCAGCACACTAGTTGATAGAGTCTTTAGGCTCTGGAGATTTGCCGCTAACACTCTAGCCAGTAAATTTTCACCATTGTTTTTTACTATGTTCTCGCTACTTATGTTTTCTTTGGAAACTATCTTTTCGCTGATTATAGCTCCTGTTGGATCTTCCTTTACTTCTAAGTATTGTCCTTTAGCTCCTCCGTAGAAGGGCAGGTAATCGACTCGGAGAGACGAAGATCTACAAAAATATAAACAGCAAATAACAAAATGATGCAGGAATCGTGAACGCATGCAAACACTAAAAAGTAGCGAATACTAGAAAAAATAATACAAACATGAAAATCTCTTTTTTACATTTTTGAGGATTTTTTAGCACTCACAGCGCTATTTTATTTCATATATGAAAATCTCTCTCTCTCTCTCTCTCTCTCTCTCTCTCTCTCTCTCTCTCTTCTCAGTCCAACTTAGAAAATATTAGAAAATTTTCACTCAGGGATTTGAACCCACGAACTTCTGCGCACCGTGACAACGCTCTAACCAACTGAGGCACCGAGTGTTCTAATCCACCCGAAGAAATTAGCAACTCTTTGACGTCACACATTGACGCTCAAATCACTATGGGTGTCAAATTCAAATAATAATAAATACAGATGAAAGTTAAATGGTCCAATTTCTTTGAAAACTCGATGTTAACGGGAAGGAAGTGGGAGTGAAAGTGGAGCGATCAAGTTCATAGGACCTGTTCCTCCTGTGGTCGGTGTCGGTGGTTGTTCCCGGCAGCGGCAAAGATAGAACTCAAAACCAGTCGATGAGGATTGAGGTAGCTTTGACCACCATGAACATTTTATCGATAAAATGCAGCCAAAGTTATAATTATTTTTATTTACCTAACGCACTATTACCTATTTTTTTGGCATACAGACTCATCATCATTGCAGTTCTTATACGTCCATCAAAAATTACTGAGTTCCATATTAAAGTAATTTTTTTGTGGTTTTGGTTATAAATATTATTGTTTTAAACTTTCGCGCTTTTATACTTGTACACATTATTGTATTAGAATGTAGTCTGAGCGCGAGTGAGTCAGATCGCGACCACGATTGCAGCATCTCGCGATCGAAACTTCGGGCAAAGGTATTCATCTCAAAATACCTATCTCAATTCTCAACCAACCGCGCTCAGACCCGTTCATATTTTTGTTCTTAGAATTTACAAAATATTTGACAATCCCGATTGACAAGTTTGTGTGAATTTATTGAATGAACTGGGTAATAGAAACAAAAATAAAAAATAACGTAAAAAGTGACTTGTAATTATTTTATTGTAATAATTATAATAAAGGTTTCGAAAGATTTTTATCAACGAAAATGGTAAAAGAAACTAGTAATATATTTCGTTTTATTATGTGACATTTTGTAAGATTAAGACAAAATAAGAATCATCAAAATATACTCACAAGCATAACACACAACACAAGGGAGAAGCTAGAGATTAGAATATAAAGAAATGAAAATAATAAACATTTTTTATGAACATTTTATTAATCTCTTTCGTTTTCACTGTTTTTCTTAAGTACAGATATAAAATATATTGATTTAAATAATTATCTAAAATATTCTAGCGAGGTTTAAAAACTATTCAGAAATAATTTTCAAGTTTTTTTTTCGAAAATTATTTCCAAAATATAAACTTATCTTAGATTAGTCTAGCTTTACATACATTATTATAACACATATTTTTTTAAAGTTGTGAGTAGGTACGTACACATCACATTGTTTAGTTTCTTTAATATAAAGGTACAATCACACATAGAATGTGGCTCAATATTGAATGATATTCATAAATGCAGGAATCTTTTGGAACATGGTGTATCCAAGTCTTTAACTTTTACAATGAAACATTTTTACCTATAATTATTATCTAACATCAACATTTATCATTATCATAAAGTAATATACTCATACACATAAAGGTCAGATTGTGCATGTGCGATCCCCCCCGGCCCCACCACCGCCGTCGCCACCGGCGCATGGACTATCGACGCCGACTTCCCCTCGGACACCACCACGTTAGACACGGGGTTCGCTATAGCAACCCCCCTTAAATTCACAGCATGAGCCTCAGGTCTCAAGTATAATTTAAATCTAGTTTTCTCCTCCTGAGGGCCCTTTACGAAACGGAACCCATCGTATTGATATTCATCTCTGTTGGACCAGCTCTCTCTTCCGATACTTCGCCGGTCTCGTCCTCCTCCCCACCCGTTGTAGAATCTAATGAGAAGGAAAGAGATAGTTAAAGAAAGAAGAAAAATATTGTTGATGAAATAATGAATGATGAAAACGAAGGGTCAAGAAATGTTGAGTAACTATAGAAACTTTATTTGAGTGATGGTGAGATAGAAAACGAATAGAACAGATCAGACTTGATAGGGATGGTAATAAACTGTTGGACCAACAGCTACAACTTTTCCTTCAGGTATAGCTTTTAGCAATCGTGGTACTGAACCGTCAGTTGACGCTTGCTGCTGGAGACGAGTGATGATGGAGTTCAGGTCTGCATCTTGTGAGAGCGCCACTACCCTCGCGGACGGGCCGGCGACTGCTAAACCACCAGGCTGTGTGTAAGCGAGCCCTCCAGGTCCCACGACTGCAGTGCCTCCTCTTCCAGCAGTGGCGACTCCTCCAGGTCCAGCTATAGCTACACCCCCCCTCCGAACTTTGAGTCTGTTAATGAAGAAGCCGGGACTCGGCGCGACAGGTTTTCTGTTTCCAAAGAAAGTGTAATCTCCGAAGGGAAATCTTAAATCACCTTCTACACGATCATCATCTTCAATTTGTTCCACTGGCTTTTTAGCTGGTTTTGGTGTTGTTTGCTTCTGAAATATATTTTGAAGATGCTTAACATCGTTCAAATTTTGATACGCTGAAGCTTTAGCAGACTGTGTAGATTTTTTTGCTGTATATTTTTCGGTTAATGCTTGTTGAGGTGCCGTTTTTGATACTGTTCGTTTGTTTTTTATTTTTCGTCCCTGTCTTGATCTACCATCATTGAAAGGATTAAAATTAGCAGCATCATACATTTTCGAACTGTCCTTTTCTTGTACAGTATCTTCATTTAAGCCCTCTTCTGTAGACTTTTGCTTTCTACAAATATCAGCATTCTGTCCGTAATCGACTAAAGTTTGCCAAGTACCACCCTGAAGGTAATGAAGCAACGGGTCCTTTATCAGTACTGGAAAAAATTGAGCCAAAGGCCATTGGATTTGAAAAGGTAGTGACGGTCGTTGTCTTGTTGAGTATTGGGGTGTTGCGTCAATGGAGTTGATCTCATTATTTAACGAATATCCGGTTACAGGTGAAGGAGTTACTAATACTGGCATATTGACCACATATGGAATGGGCATCATGGCTACTGCTTGTGTTGGTAATGCATTGCTTGTTATCTCCGGTTGTATGAACTGTAGTGCTCGCTCATGACCTTCTCTTACATCTTCCACTAAAGTACGTTCCTCTTGTTTGTTTTGCTGCTCTTTTTGTGTTCCTTTTTCAGTATGAAGTTTTCCTGATGCTATTATTTGTTGAATTTTCTCCAAAATTGCTTTGTCTAATATGTATGGTCCTCCAGTATACAGTGGGGCATTAAATTTTATCTGCTGCTTTTGCGGTTTTCTTAGCTTCGCGTTGATTGCTTTTATCTTATCTAATATATCTTGAGTATTCTCTTCTTGTGGTTCAGGAATTGTTTCTTCCTCTGACACGGATGTTTCTTCATCAAGCTGCGGGACAATATCCTCGACTGGCAGCTCAACTTTGAGATAGGTTGGAGACCTGCAAATAATAAACTATATTTAGATTGAATCTCCCTTCACGTTCGTCATCATTTTAATAAGCGTGCGCAAAGAAATTATTATTTCAGCGTGAAATTGTAATTAAAGCAAATGGACAGCAAACTTAAATAAACTAAATAGCATACTTGAACCATGGCCTCTTAAATAGAGTACAGTTTAGTGTCTTGGTCCCGCTAGTGGCAGGTTTGGAAGCCAGTGTCTACAGGTTAGTTGGTGCTGATCTAGTAGTGCATATTGTGCTCTTCAAGTGCGAAGCGGAAGTGAAATCCACTGATTGATAAATTATAGTATTTTAGTCCCATTATTGCCTTTAGATATAAAAATATTTTTACAGGTAACTGAACGATCATTCGCACTGGATAGAAATGTTTCTACCACCCTGAATATTAAGTAGGTCATGTTAAATATTCGCAAAAAAATAAATTACATTAATATTTGTAATTATATTACTTAATAATAAGCCTAACATGCAACTCTTCAAGTAAGTATTAGTTTTGTATTTTATTGTGCTCTTGTGGTATAGATTACCTAGTTAAGTAATTCAATTCAATTCAATTCAATTAGTAAGCAGGGAACTGATTATTTAAAGACGGAAAGCATAATTTCTAAGTATTTATTAAAAAGAGAGTCAGAAATGGCTTTCATTTATTTTGCAATACAAAACAATAGTTGCCAACGAGAGAAGTCACATTCTGAGAAGTGGAAGTGAAATAATCACCTGAATATAACTGTTTTAATGTTCTATAATTCAAATAAGCCTAATGTTTCACTCTCCGTCAAATATCTAGGTTTTGAGTCTCTGTTACTTCTAACCTAATACGCATATTTTATTTTTGTGGGTATGTTTAGTTTTTGTATCAGACCGTTTGCTTTATTTAGAAAACACGGCATAAAGACGGTATTTTCCGTGTGGCGACCATACAATTAGTTTCTAATGCGCTACCTATATTACATAAGCGTTTGATACTACAATGCTATCGATTCGTACAGAGCATGAATTAACTAAATCTTAATCAATATTGTTGCCGCCCCTTTCTGTTCTCTCAGGCAGGATAAACAATGACAGGTGACCATTTTAGTCAATATAAGTGATTTAGTGCGCATACGAATCTATACCATTACATTGGTTTCATTTTTGTAAATTATGGTAAGTATTATGTTTTCCGTATTTCGTTTCTTTTTCTTCACGAACTTGGTACTTTGAGTTTATTATTATTAAAATAAAAGGATATCAAAAGTTACTTACTCGCTTTGTGATGGTCTCGAAGCAGCCTCGAAGCAGAAGCAAGCCAACAGCACCTGGAATCGAAAAGAAATACTTTAATTGAGCAAGTTATTAATAAGTAAAGTTATCACATTCTGTGTTGGGCTTTCAAACAAGAACTCGTTTATACAGTTAAATATAAGATACTTCTAATGTAATCTATACCTAAATAGATTAGTAAATAAAACTATGAGTAGCGTTCAATCATACAATCGATATGTCAAATATAAGAATTAAATGATGGCTTTAGCGCACTTTTTGATTATTATTAAGTAGTCGTAAACTTGCAGATTCTCTACACAAGGAAGCTGCGCTCTAAAGTTATTTCAAAAAAGGTACGATACAAAAGAAGCAAGAGAACACAAATCAGTGCTCAGATAATATAATATATGTAATCTACAACCTGCTTTAGAAATCGTGATCAAGCCTAAACTAAAATACTTGAAAGTGCTTAACTTGTCCTTTGATAAAGGTTCGACATGCTATTTTTTATGGCCTTTGTTTCGTTATATATTTAGGTGTAATATTTATAGTTTTATTTACATGTTTCTACGGAATCATAAAAGTATTAAAACAAGTCATCGCCGATCACTATAAAAAATAAAGCCGGACGTCCCGAACGTCAAATAATGGTAGCAATTCGTAGTTGCAAAAATCACGACTTAACTAATTATCTTCGTCTTTCATAAGAGAACAGAAAGGGATGGCAATAATTTAATCAATATTTTTTAATTAAGTTGTGCCCTCCACGAATCGATTGCAATATTTTACTATTTCACTACCAAGACTTGTGTCAAATTAATAATTACATTATTTTATCACCCAGTAGATTAATAGCCTTATAAGAATAAGCGAATGAATTTAATTAGAAAATACAATAAGGAAACTTTACCAAAAATGTATTACGTTTATTCTAAAGTAAACATTAAGGCCCGTATTTATAATCAGCTCTCAAGAGTGACAGCTAGCTTGAGTTCGTATCAGAAATGTCATTTTAGTACAAAACGGGCTGTCAAATCCGTACTTAATATTGCTCTCAATCTTGAGATCGCTTTATAAATACGAGCCCTAAAGTGGCAAACGGGGTCTCAACCCAAGCTGTGTTTGACAAGTGTCCCAAAAAGACACAAACACTGTAGTTCGTTTCGTGTTATGGTCAGAACAGAATCTCGCGCCGTACAATACAGTCAGTATAAATAAATACCGTGTCACTGCAAATATATACTTGAGGTGTATGACCGTACCGTACACTGAACAACACAAGTACTGTTTTGCTCGATTATGTAGCAGTAGTGATTTGATGTTTGAATAAAACAGCTTGTGTGTGATCGCGACTGTTTAGTTTAGGAAAAGGTGCAATAAAAATAAATGGAATATTTTGTGTAAGATACTCAAGAACCAGAATAAGGCATATAACGGAATATTGATTTATTAAAGCTAGAGTTCAATATCCTGTCTTAATAAGATGTTATAGAAAGTAATTTAGTACACCGTTAGTTTTATTATCCACTTATTTGAAAGAATATTGCTATCGATTCGTGGAGGGCACAACTTAACTAAATCTCGACTTAAATTATTGCCGTCCTCTTCTGTTCTCTCACTATAGAAAATGACAGGTATAGATAGACTTATATTAGTTAAGTCGAGATTTTTGCAAGTACGAATTTCTACCATTGACTAGGTACATACTCGCCTACTTACTCGTACAATAGAATAAACGTTACTTTTATAAGCTGTGTAGGTATGTTTTTTAATGTTTTTTTTTACAGGTGTCCAAATATATCACTCGTTAGCATCAAATTCTCTTCAGATTACTTATAATCATTTCTAAATGACTTCCTTTCGTGTTCTTCAAAGTAGACCATAACAAATAACTGTTTCAAATAAAATAAATAATACTCATTTCCGTATAATCATCGTAAAATAAACATCATAATGAGTAGAAGTGTTCTCAACAACAGATATTTTTTTGTATAGTGATATCATTGCCATGTTACTGATGTCGGCCATAACGACACAGATGTTTCTATTATTGCTATTTTTAATATAATGGGTCGTTTACGCCCTGCCTACCCCATTAGGGATAAAGGCGTGATTATATGTATGATTATATGTATTTAATATATGTAGTCGTGAAATAATAAAATTAGATTATATAGATTATATAGATAGATTTGTATATATAATATTTATAACTTTAAATTAGTGCTATTACGACGTGTTTGTAAACGATAGTAACTGACTGATCCCTAATAATTGTAATGAATAATGAAAAATCTTCCTCCTATACATTTGATTACTAATTATTAAAGTCATATGACTTTAGTTTTTTTTAATTAGATAAATATCATGCCATACCAGTTTCCAGTCTCTAACTGGAATATCTAGAATCCTAGACTTTCCCTTCTAGGGCTAGACGTGACCAGCTTTACAAATACAATAGTTTAGATAATCACTGCTTTATAATCGCAATATAATCCATCACAGATGTATCGCTGCTTTCCTTTGTGCCAGATTCTCGCGTCAACTCATAACTCTCTCGGCGAGTGTTCCTCAGGTCAGGCTACAGGCCATTGGGTCATCTCATCACCTCGTCACCTTTACCACAACAACTTTATTCTTTTCGTAGTGTATAAAAAAAAATAGAAATTAAAAAACTACCTATTTTTATACTAAATTCAGAAGTTTTGTATTCTAAAAAAAGCGGCCACAAATTACTTCATGAGCATTTATTATGAGATATCATTGATTGGTTATCTGGGCTTATCTGCATTTGTATGAACATCATTTATGTTCATTCACTGCCAAAACACAGTATAATATAATAGTATGATACTGTGGCCAAAATGCTAATCTCTAAACAATAGATTCATGTACAGCATTCTCGGTGTCATCTTGTTAAGGGCATTGTCTGACCGTGTAGCTGAGTACAGAGTAGATGTTATCTTCATTTACAGATATAGTCATGTTATGTTCTAGTCTGCTTGCGTTACCGTTGTGAAAATAACTACAGAAAGTGTTTAGTCTTGTCACTCAATTAAATAGAAATAAAATACCTACTGCGATACTTCATACTGAATCGGGATTACAAAATAAGCATAGCATTATAACTGCTTTATTTCTCGAGCATACTGTGAAAGCTATAATAGGGAAACTAAATATGGTTTTAGTATAGACGATTAGGCCGACAACTGGTCACTACAAACAGTAAACATTAATATCGGAATGGTCGGTAAAAATAAGCTTTCTTTAGGTCGTTGGCGTCGTGACCTCCCCGCAAGGGATATTAATTAATTAATTTTTCGTATGTAAACTAAAAAGAAAGTAGTGTCACTTTGATAAAACTGCCCGTCTACCGCAATGAGCCGGTACAGATACCGGATCACAGTAACCGGTACTGCGGTGTTGTGTTGATGTTGATACAGGACAGGCTTCATTAGGCTCGCTCGACACCAGTAACACTGACACTGACACTGACAGGGTCGGTCGACGAATAAAACGAGTGGCTTAGTTCAAGTTCAAGTTCAAGTTTCAAGACAACAGCTGCTGTGACAACAGGTCCGACTTTCTGTGAATTTTTACACATGTTTTTAGATGGGAATCACGATAACAATTTATTTAATGTCATTATTTTATTTGGCGTATGTTTGTATTGTGCAGTAAATTCAATGACCGTACTCATAGTTGTAGGATTTGAATCCGACAACTGTAGACTAGTAGTGGTATTAACCGTTATTTTTTCTCAGAGAACCATAATAAGAAGAGTAACACTAGTATAGGTATATGTGCTAAATATTAGAAAATATTGTTGAAGCTGAAGTTCCAAAAAAACTTGAAATGTAGTTTGTTAAAATTATTAACTATAATAACTAATAAGGTCACAAATCTTCTAAACATAATAAATATAATACTAATAAGGTTAATTTAAATATATTTTTTGCATCTTTGAACTGTGACGTTAGTTTTTCCATACAAAAGACATCAACGCTACCGTTTCTACAATATAATTTTTTTTGCTACTAAAGCCAAAATTATTTTCCATTTGACCATTCTTAATACGTTGTTTACAAATAGATCGGATTGCACTTGACTCCAAAATTGAAGTCAACGAGATAGCGAGCTCCGCAGACTTAGAAAAAAAAAGTGTGAGCTGAAGTGAAAGTTAAAATGTAATGTTAACTAAAATACAAACCGGTCAAGTTCAGCGCAAACTTATATTTATTTATGCTGCTTTTATTTTTAACGATTATAGAGATTCTGTTCTTCTGAAGTGCATTGCTGACTTTTTTACTGATGAAAGTTAATGGATTTTAAACTGAAAACCCCGTTAAGAAAACAGGCGTGGCAATTATCAAATATTATTGTATGTAATCTGACAATTTTCACTAACAGATCTAGCTGAAACTGAAAACCCTGAAAGTCGGGAAAGTTATGTTTAACGAGGTCATTGACTTCTTTCTCACACAAAATACCTGTACTACTTGATGTTTTGAACATTACTATATTTGCGTGAAACAATTCAACCTATATTATAGTACCTATATAGGGCTCACCACTGCGGTACATTTATTTCAGGAACAAATTAGCATTTTTCTTGTAATGATGGTAAACAACACCCTTCAACACACAATCATGAACTGGTTTAGTTGGGAATTTAAAGGTCGAACAATTTTAGAGATTGCAGGCTGGAAGACCTAGATCATTATCAGAATTGGCTACTCCCTTTCGGTTTAATAATGGGTGTTGGAGTAACTTCAACAACTTCTTCTTCTTCAATAAAATACTTTGTGTATAAAAATCACGATTAACTTAAAACAAGACGTTAAAAGATGTACTAAAACACATTTTTCGTTCATTATAATTTTGATTGAACCATTCTATAAATTAGTTTTTAACTTTTCATATGGCACAATGATCCATTATCAATCATAACATGCTTCATCATTAGATTCGACAGAGTGGATGCGATACGTCACGCAGGTAAACACACATAAGTTATTAACAGGTATAAATACCCAAACCTAATATTATACCGAAACCTGCATAATGCAAAAAAGCTTTATAAATCAGTTAAAATTAAAATACCTATATTATTCAATACAATTGTCACTTACCAAAATTCCAAATAGTATTTGCTGCGCCATGTTGCCTAAAATCCGTGCTGATTTCTAATAAAATTAAACTAAAAACTATATTGTAGGTGTCTGCCTTTCACCGCGGTCGGCTCGCAAGTCGCAAGGTGGTCGCAAGCTCGCTCGCGTCCGCGAGACAGCTTTTGCTAAATGTTGAACGTGACCCTACTACGTGTTCTCGAAACGAATCAACAGGCGAAAGAGAATAATCACATAAGACAATATTTTCTTGCATAATAAATAATAACATCGTTGATCCGTATAACTATGAGACATTTTACGGGTTTCTTACCGCGATTTAGATAATTTTATACCGATGATCCGTTTGACAACAGCTTATTTTATTATTTTGCATCTTATGTTAGCATCATGAACATTATGTATGATCACTGTGTTTTAAGTTAGGACCAACCAACCTAATTAAATCAATTTACCGAGCAGAACGTCCAAGTGCTTTTGGCCTTATGGGTGTGAGCTGATAGTCCAAGCCAAGCAACGTTTTCTTCTTACATAAAATATATCATCGTGTTAAAAGTTTTTTTGCCAATTATTAGCCTTTTAAACCGAGAAACAGGGATCAGACTATATATATCAAAAATTTGATTAATTCGAGTTTTAATAGTAGTCATCAGGGATGCGATTGTGAAAGTAGAACTTGCCTTGTAATTAACGTTCGCGTATTCTTAATATCAAGCTAATAATGCATTTCTTTCTTTCATTATACAACTTAATTTCTCGATATGATATTTACGATTTATCACACTATAAAAAATACCGATTGGGGTTTTTATTGACATTATTACTATGAGAAAGATCGTCCATAGAAGGACCCAGTAATTTCTGCGTATATAATGAATGAAGCACACGGTAGAGTACAAGCCAAGTTCTCACAAGCCACTCGTTCTAATTGTCGTCTAATATTTACGCCCACGTTCTGCAATCAAATTAATACCAGTATTGTAACTGTACACAGGGTTTATCTTGCCAAAGCAAATAATCTTAAATTTATCGTAAAAACTAGTAAATCCTAATAAGCAGCAGAATTGTAAGAAAAAATAAGGGTTTTATTTTTGGGGAATTTTAAATTGCACCTCTATTTAAAATTTAAGCAAACAAATTAATATTTTCGCTTTAACAATAATGTTTTGCACTATATAGTAATAGTTCCACTTCAAAAATAATGATTGCAATTTAACTGTGACAGTGACAGGTGCATTTTTTTTAAAGTTGGTGGCACTTAGGTGGCACTAGTCCGCAGCGGTCATTTGACGTTTGTACATTGGTGTGATAAGGGCCTTAGGCTTAGCACGCACTGCGATTTTTTCCGCGTGAATTATGACTGCAAATATCTGTGTCGTGTGAAAGTGTATGAAACTGCAATATTTCCGCGCCTGCGATTTTTTCCGCGCGAGTAAAATCTTTGTGCGTGCTTACTCTTAAATTTGCGTTCTGTTTTCATTCAAATTTGTTACAGAATAAAGTGAAATGGAAAGTAATTAAATTCTAGACGCGCCAAGATCAAATAGGTTATTTGCAGTTGCAGAATCCAAATCGACACAAAGTTTTAAGTGATTTGATATGTTTTTAGTGTAAATAATGTTTCGTTTCTTATTCGTTGTAAATTGAATTTTGATTACCTACTACCCATACATACCTAGGGACTGTAAAGTAAAGAGCCTATTTCTTTTTTCATATTAAAAGAAAATTGTTCAGTTTCCTGGATAGGTTCATTTATACCCTAAAATATAGTTTGCTAATTTACAAGCTGTATATTTAAATTAATATACTATTTACTATACCATCCACTACATACAAATTTAAATTGTATTTATTACAGTAAAATTCATTTTAAAGCTAAGCATATTAAAGTTGAAATCATTACTTTTAAAGTGAATTCAATTATTTTTAAAATTGAGTATATTTACAGTGGAAGCCATTACTTTTATAGTGCGTTCCAATATTTTAAAGCTGAGTAATTTTATAGTGGAAACCATTACTTTAAAAGCTGAGGTGGTTAAAGTGAAATCCATTATTTTTATAGTGCGAATATATATAATTACAGTAGGTAATCTCCCAGCAGTTAATTAAAATACGAAATGTAGAAAGCAACACATAATTAGGTCAATGAACCAAATCCCTAGATAGTGCAAATCTTAGCTTTGTCAACATCTTTGTTTATAGTAAAAGCGTAGGCGAGTGCTAGAACAAAAACGGTTTCTCGTCGTAAAATACACCAAACATGGCGGATGTGTATAAGCTTTATAAAGCCTTATTTAAAGCCTGTAGCTCTATAAGCTTATGTGAATCATAATGGCAGCAATTCGTAGTAGCAAAAATCACGACTTAACTAATATAAGTCTATACCTGTCATTTTCTAACATGAGAGAACATAAAGGGATGGCAATAATTTTATTCGAGATTTTAGTTAAGTTCTGCCCTTTACGAATCGATAGCAATTCAGACCAAGAACCGTTTTGTTATTTCTGCGTAAACTTATTAACTTAATCTTTTGTGATTATGATTTCGTGGGATGAAAATAATATGACGTCGAATATTTCTGAATAATAAAAATATTTCTTGCTACTCATGACTCATGACCCTGCTTTTAGTTGTTTAATCAACTAGTGCAGTTTTGTATAAATAAACAAAATAAATGGATATTAGCAACGCCTGATAGAAATAACTGATCGTTCCATCCAACTAGAATTGCTTTGTAGCCTGACATAGGATTTAAAGATTTGACATGTAGGTATGTCAAATTTTATTATAAAACACAGATCTTCAATGTTTGAATACTTTATTTACAAGCAGACACAATACTACAATATACAGCAGGTTGCACACATTAAATCTGTATACAAAACTGTTTCAAATAAATAGATTTACCGTATTTTTTTATGTTATACAGTTGCAACAAAGCATACGGCCCACCTGATGATAAGCAGCCTAGCCGTAGCCTATAACACCTACTACTATCTCACTAGATCCCAGTGAAATAGCAGAGTGCGTTGCACACCGGGAGACCTAAGGTGGAATGTCTGTTGTGCCAGTAATTTCACTGGCTCTCTTGCCGTTCAGACCGAAACACATAAGTGCGAACACTTCTGCTTGGCGGCAGAAATAAGCAAGAGGGTGGTACTTCCCCAGACCACCTTCTAAAATCTAATCTATCCGCATCAAATTGGCATAAAAACTGCTTGACGATTTTATTATTTTGTTCTATTTTCGTATTTAAAATAGGAGCCAAAGAATTTTAGTCTAGTATAAGTATTAAAAATTATTTACTCATAGATCATGACATAAATTAAAAAAAAAACTAGAGAGTAAAATACATAAACAAGTACCTAGTTACAATATTTTTATTCTACATTATCTTTGAGTGCACTCTGTCATCCATCAAGACTTCCGTATGCTTGTCTGACTTACTTACTTACTGACAAAGGGGAGTTTTGCGCGGGAACCGTAACGAATCACACGTATGGACTGCATTTCTGGCTTTCTAATTTAGTTTTTCGCGGTTATTATTGTGTTAGTCATCCATCAAGACTTCCGTATGCTTGTCTGACTTACTTACTTACTGACAAAGGGGAGTTTTGCGCGGGAACCGTAACGAATCACACGTATGGACTGCATTTCTGGCTTTCTAATTTAGTTTTTCGCGGTTATTATTGTGTTAGTGTAGTGGGATTAGCATAATAATGTGCCGGTAGTGAAAGACAATGTGGTGAAAGTTAGAAATAAAGTACAGAAACCCTACATGGTTCGACTCGACACTCCCGCGTAAATCATCAGAGAGCATTAGATGGCGGCCACTCGCGATCTAATGAGTTCTAGGTTAGGTTAGGTTAGGTTGGGGTCTTGCGCGGGGGGCATGAAAAATCTGACGGACTTTGTTCCTCGCTCTTCTAAATTAGTTCCTTGCAGTGTTTGTTGTATTTAATGTGGTGGATTTAACATAATGATCTGCTGACGAGGAACAATATGGCGGCAGTAAGAAGCAAAGGAAGGCGCTACCGTACGATTCGGATTGTTATCTCCGCGCAAAAGTCTATAGAGCATTGGAATGTGAATCACCGGCGCATTCCAATGACTTTTAGGTTAGCGTAGGTTAGATTAGGTATAAGAATACAAAAGAAAATACACTCTGAAGACTAGGCTGCATGGGCTCACGCTCTTCGCCTTCCCAAATGGGAAAATTAAAAAAAAAAAAAAAAAAATTACTGACAAAATGCAACATTTATCGCACCACATAATTAATTTTACAACAAAATCACTGGAACCTCTTCAAAGGTATTAATTACATCATGAACTAAACTGAGAGTAATATCTGCAGCACGTTCCTGAACCTCCTGCCGTCTCTGTTCTTCTCCGGGTTCCACGTCGCCGTCTCGCACATCATCATGTCCTCTTCTACCTTGGTCTTCTCTTCTACTTTATATCCTTGATTTTCCGGCTTCTTTTGCCCTCCAGTGCTGCCCATGGTTCCCATTGCAGTAAAAGTCCTCTCCAGTTTTATTTCTTGGTTAATGTTGAAGATATTTTGGGGAGCAGTCGGTAAAGGGACAGATTCATTAGTTACATTTCTGTTCCTTCCTGCAATCCTGATTTCTCCATCTCTGTGATTCACAGATCCCCTAAGATTGACGATGACTGTTGGTTTAACGACCATTTGTGATTCTCTATTTCCAATTTGGCTCTGGCCCGACATGTTGTTTGTCATCGGCTTATATTCGACGTCAGGCCTTTGTGTTCCATTTTCAAACTCACCATCTTTTGGAGTTTTCTTGTTTACGGGTGGTCTGGTTCGTTTGGGTTTTTTCGGTTTTGTTGTTGTAGTTTTCGGTTCTTTAGTCGTATCGGTAATGTAAACAATGATTTCTTCTTTAGGTTCAAAATCATTGTCAGTCACATTCAAGCTTTTCGGAAAGCGGTATTTCAGAGGTGGCATCTCGATCCTATCATTTCTTCTCGGAATAAACTCGGTGTCGCTGGGAAGATGCTTCTCGGTGTCATATTGGAAAGGGCGGTAGTTATCATCCGCGTCGTTCTCGTTGTGACCCGCTTGTTCTGACAGCAGCTGTGCCCTAATGCGGAGGGAGTCGATGACGTCATGGAACAGCGACCGCCTGCCCGGCTGCTGCTGCTGCTGCTGCTGCTGCTGCTGCACGGACAGTTCGCGTTCCTTGCCGGGGTGCGCCGAGCAGATGATGAACAGGTACGTCATGCAGATGAAGCAATGCATCTGTTACAATAAAAAATCATTTCTATTATGTAACTTAGGTACTGTAAAAAACTGCAAATCGTTTATACGCTAAATTAAATTGCAAATGAGCTTTTGAATTAATTATTTTATAAAACACACAAAATAAAATATTTGCGAACATGTTGCATTTTGGAAAGCTTTTGGATCGCTATCCTGAAAACGTGTGCTCATTTTGCTATGAACTATTTAAGTAAGTCAAACTCAAAACTAGATTCTATAATAGCTTACCTTTGTCAGCAGATAATCCAGACAAGTGTGTAGTGTAGACGCGTCACTGGCTCGGGGGAGGAGCACCGACTGCGAGTAGCCGACCAGCGCCCGGTCACCGGGAAGTCAGGGTTGACTGAACCCGTCCATACCGCCAGGGGAACACTACCGTTTGTCTAGGATATCCAGTCTACGTCTATGCGAACAATATATCAGCGCTTTGAACTGTCAAAAGTGGTAGCAATTCGTAGTTGTAAAAATCACAACTCAACTAATAATGTCTTTAACACCAGTCATTTTCTACATGATAGAACAGAAAGGGACGGCAATAATTTTAGTCAGGATTAAGTTATGCCGTGTTGATGCCGTGCAGAAGTAAGAAATCGGATTTGACAGTTTCTAAGAAAATGTTGACAATTCGATGCCACTGAATCGAGTTATACCAAGCAATAATTATTGCGTAAGTTACACGTGTCACGTGACCTAATGCAGCTACGTCACATCGAGTATAATTCTACTAAATAATTATAAATTCGAAAGTCTGGATGTTTGAATGTTTGTTACTCAATCACGATTTAACAACTAGACGGATCGGGATGTAACTTGGCATACATACCGGGTGTAAGGGACAGTGTCCCACAAACTGATAGCTGCTCAGCCAACGACACTGAACAAATTTCGCCAGGAAATTCTTTCAGGAAGTGATATTTTTTTTTAGCTTTTCTATACAAATTATGAATGTAAACGTTTGGATGTTTGTAACTTAATCACGCTTCAAGCACTGGATGGATCAGGATGAAACTTAGCACACATAAGACTTATGTGTAACCTAACTTGGTTAGGTCCTGGAATAGAACATACTTTTCACCACGCGGGGAAACACATACGCGATTGA
The DNA here is from genome assembly GCA_029255725.1 of Scrobipalpa atriplicella. Lineage (NCBI taxonomy): Eukaryota > Metazoa > Arthropoda > Insecta > Lepidoptera > Gelechiidae > Scrobipalpa > Scrobipalpa atriplicella. The sequence goes on along the minus strand of JARACY010001748.1, from coordinate 14,084 downwards.
AACCGCGGGAGAAAAGCTATCAAATAGTGAAATTATTCATGCCCTGCCCTAATCAGTAATCAGATATACATAAATACCGACAGAAGAATGTCAACAGTATAATAGCAAATTAAAAGTTGTTTACCTCTGGCTAGAATCAAACAGTCACTTGTCCACTCCAAGTCGGGAACTGAGATTCCAGACATCCGGATACTTAACTTAGCCACAGCGAGTACCACCGTCCAATTACGGAAATTTCAACCCTATGCCCACGGAGGAAGGAACCTAATCACGCAGGAAGCAACTCATGTTTTTGCTGCTGCAGAACACGCGGATTTCTGTATATAAGCTCTTACCTCTAAGGAATAGGGATGCTCCAGAGTGTGTATATAGAATAGAAGTTGTTGTTTTTGGAATGAGTCTAGTAGCCATAATCGCTAGTCTAGAGATAATGCGAGTTCCTGAACTTCAACTAGGTACGAATCATAATTTAAGAAATAAATATCAGTTTATCAGATTATATCCCCGCGAATGAAAGTTTTAAAAGAGGTGCTATGGTACCATGACAAATTAATAATACCTATCTACACCTCGACAATGTTGCGATTGCTTTCAATAAACGGTTTATATTTATTGAATTGTTTTAAGAATGGGAAAACAACTCGTCATGAATAAAATATAAAAATGATCTATAGTTGTTTTATAATCAAGAAAACCGGCTTATAATCATTTGACAAGATCTCACCGGTAATAAAGTCAAGAGTCAACCTACCTAAGTAGGTACATACTTACTATTTTTCAGGTCAATAAGTTAATAAACTTTAGTAATGTTGAATGGATCAAGTGCATTATATAATTAAACTAGCTTTTGCTCGCGGCTTCGCTCGCGCCTTTTTGTAGGTTCTACAAGCCTCCTCGTCCTCCCGTCCCTTGGTCCCTCGCGCATATTTGTGCTTCGCGAAAGTTGTTTGTTTTCAATAGTAGAACATGTGGTTTAAAGGAACGCAGTACTTTTCTACACCCTTTATATTTTATTATTTTTATCATTAGCCTAAAACAAATATCCATATCCTTCAGGGACTTTCATACAAACTTCCATCCCCTATACATACTCCCTTAAGATATCTAAAAAAATTCAAGTCCCCAGCTCTAACTACTTTTCATACGAAACTTTATCCCCCTTTACACCCCTTCGGGGGTGGATTGATCACATTCTGACACGTCATCATTATTTTTCAATCATCAGCCTTATACAAAATTAGAAGATCCTTACAGATCCGGCCATCAATATTCACGGACTTCTATCCCCTATTTAACCCCCTTGGGGGTGGAATTTTATTTTAAAATAAAATTATTATTATTTTTAAATTATAATTAAATTATTAAAATTTAAAAAAAAAACCTTTCTTAGCGGATGACTACACTATACAACGTGTAACAGAAAGGGTATATGCATTGAGAAATGTGTGAATCTACCCATGAAACTGAACAACTTTCCCTAAGGAACATAGGTCGAAATACGAAAAAAAAAATTTGACTTCCCATACTAAATACGCTATCAGCTGATGCATTTTGTATGAAAGGTCACAATTTATTTTTTCGTTTTTCGACCTATGTTTCTTAGGGAAAGTTGTTCAGTTTCATGGGTAGATCCGCACATTTCTCGATGCATATACCCTTTCTGTTACACGTTGTATAAGGTATCCATGTGCAAAATTACAAGTCCCTAAATTTAGCGGTTTGGGCTGTGCGTTGATAGATCAGTCAGTCAGTCAACTAATGTCGTAGGATGATTTGATAATTCGAATCTTCGCGAAAATCCTAGGGATTTTTCGAAAACACGGATAATTAGACAATGGTGAAAACATTGTCAAATCTTACTGGAAAAAGTCAAGATTTTTGCGAAAATACTCTTCGTTCTAGTAACATTTGATACTTATGCTTAACTCTGATTGGCTAGATTTTTACTTACTGATTTAATCTTATTCTGATTGGTTAAATAACAAGCGTTTATAATTGACATTTTAAAACATCAACCATCAAAGGAGATCTTGGTCTGGGTGCGATATCCGACCAATCAGCGTTCTTATTTTATAAGGATATAAAATGTTACTAGAACGATGAGATTTTTCACAAAAAGCTGACTTTTTCCAGTAAGATTAGACATTGTTTTCACCATTGTCTAATTATCCGTGTTATCGCAAATCCCCAGGATTTTTCCAAAGATTCGAATTATAAATCGTCCTACGACATATATATATATATATATATATATATATATATATATATATAGAGAGAGAGAGAGATAGGTATTACACGCCCTTCTATTGTTCAGGCCGCAGCGCGCAGGCAGCTACGATACCTTTAATCTCTGTTCTGGTGAAACGATAGTTCAAGTTCAAGTTCAAGTTCTTTATTCGCAACAAAGTCCCTACCTACATTGTGTTCGAAATAACATTTTAAGTAGAAAAAACCGGCCAAGTGTGAGTCGGACTCGCGCACGAAGGGTTCCGTACTATTATCTACACTACAGGTACTAGGTGTTAACAGTTACCGTTTTATTAATATCAAGCAAAAAAGCAGCTTTCATTTGACTGACGATGATTATTAAATTTAAATTATTTAATTTAAATTATTATTATTAAAATATAATTTGATTTCGGTAAAAAGTATTAGCCCAAGTTTTTAACAGCGTGCCGGCCGCTACACCGCCGCCGCCGCCGCCGCCGCCGCCGCCGCCGCCGCTACATCATCGTCTAGGTCGTCACTAAAATCTGTAGTCAGTGCTATCGATCCGTTGAGGGATGACTTCACTAAATCTTGACTAAAATTATTGCTATCCTTTACTGTTGTCTCATGATATAACTTATATTAGTTAAATCGTGATATTTGCAACTACCAATTGCTACTAATTGCTACTAACCAATAGATTTATATTCGCATGAATGATAATCAAAGAAGCGCAAACTAAATCCGATCGTCTGTATATCTAAGCTCCCATTGTATTTCGAAGTGCGTGCGTATTCATCTCGAGTATTTTTAACACTATATAAGACTCGTGCGCAGTTTGCATGCATCATTACAACATCACAAGTACCGACATGGTGCACGCAGATCCTTACTTATAGGGCTAACTTACTTAGTAACATAGTTCTTAGCAAAATCCATAACATTATTATTTCCTAAACGTTTACCAGTCAGATTTAACTTTTATAATAGCTTAGAGAAGCGTATTCATGCTAGAAAAGTATAAATAAAACGTAACTTGATTTGCTACGCTACGCCTACGCACAGTGATAATGTTGTGGCAATTGTATGTATTCCTGGTATTGGTTGTGATATGGTTCCGGCTGGTGGCGGCGGGTCGGGCCAACCGGAACCGGATGCAGGTGTACAGCCAGGCCAAGAGTGCTGCCCTCTGCCTGCCGCTCGTCGGACACGCGTACAAGTTCCTTGGAAATGATGAAGGTAAGCTTACTTATTTATTTATATACTTATCAAAAGCTTTTCATGAATAATGAAAGAGAAAGCTTTTCGCTCTAATGTGTCCAAACTTTGTTTTATTCTGTGAACAAAAAAATTCAGGTCTGTGGCAGGTAGCTATCATCATCTTCCTAGCCTTATGCCGTATCTCACGGGGTCGGCTACCTAATCTAGGCTACACAGAGCGACTGCCATCTGACCTCCACAACCCAATCCTCGATTAGGTCAAAGTTTTCAAGCCTCCAATGCTCAGCTTGGCTCAGCACTGGCCTATGAACTATGAAATAGCTTAAAGACTAATATCTACGGTATTAAACTATATTAACCCGGACCAACTGTTAAACATGCCTTCCGAAGCACGAAAAAAGCGCCGAATAAAGGTAGATATGAAATTCGACAGCCGAAAAACATATTGGTACGTGGTGGGATTCGAACCGCGACCTCCCGTTCACGAGGCACTATCCACTACTCATCGGGCTCTCTTTGTCGTCGTGGTAGGTAAGGTAGATATTATTAATTTTTAAATTCTGTAAAGCTGGAAATATGCTATATCTTAGCCTAGTTCTTGCATTAAATTGTTATAAATTATGGTGTTCATTAGTGTTATTTAAGTCAAGCAAGCATTTATTTTCTTTTAATTTTTCGTGTTGCAGCTCAAATGAACACCTACAAGTTTTTCGGAAGAGAAGCCTTAAGTAAAGGATACAGCTCCATTTGGTTAGGAAATTTATTTATTATCGGTAAGTTGTGCGTACATAAACATTTAAATTTTACTCATAAATGGCATAGGTTAGGTACCTAGCAATAAAAAAAAACATGGAGCTATAAGGTACCGGTCCTAACTTTAAATCAAGTTATTTCAGTTATTTGTCGTTCAAATAATAAAATAATAGTTATTTTTGAAAAGAGTTCAAAAACTCTCCCATACATATATTTTCTCCCAAGATACAGGCTTTTGCTTAGTTTGGGGGTCAGGGTTCAGCAATTAATTTATACCACTTGTAGCAATTAGCAACTCATATTGTATCTAAATAATTAGCTCATACCAGTTTTTTGTACCCACATGTAAGAAAATTTCATGTACAAATCCTTTTTGAATAAAGTAATTTATTATTAGGTATATATTAATTATTATACAGCAATCGTAATTTTTTGTCTGTCACCAGGCTGTATCTCATGAACGATGATAGCTAGACGGTTGTTATTTTCAATGATGATGTATTTCAGTTGCTGCTTTAACAACTAATACTAAAAATAGAATTAAATAAATATTTAAGGGGATACAATTTTTTACCGTTTCTTGCCTGATATTAAAAATGGCAACAAGTAAACGCTTGAAATATTCACAGAACATTGAGTTTAATTTAAATACATACTAATATTATAAATGTGAAAGTGTGTTTGTTTGTATGTTTGTTCGTCCTTCTTTCACATCGCAACAGAACGTTGTCATGGCATGCACTTTCCTATTTTCTTTTAAATTCCAAATGCTGCGTCTCTGACGGATCTATTAAGCTCAGTTTCCTTTGAACACTAAAGGCTGCATCTTTGGCGGATGTATTTGGCTCAGTTTCTTATGTGTAAAAGCTGCGCCTCTGATGGATCACCTGAGTTTCCTTTCATTTTAAAAGGCTGCATCTTTGACGGATCTATTTGGCTCAGTGTTCTTTCAACTCAAAAAGCTGTGTCTCTGACGGATTTCTTAAGCTCAGTTTCCTTTCAATTCAAAAGGCTCCATCTCTGATGGGTCTATTTGGCTCAGTTTCCTTTGAACTCAAAAGGCTGCATCTCTGTTCAACATGTATCTCATTCGCATTTGGAATAAACTGGCTATTTTCATGCTTTTCAATACGCTCTGCTCCAAAACAATCTAAAAGGTTGCATCTCTGGCGCATTTATTTAGAATCAATATAGGTATATCAATGTCAAGATTGGTGGCGGTGGTTTGTCAAGGCTAAGCGATGCAATGGATAGTTTATTTCCCGGTGACGATGCGGGCATAGCCGCGGGTAACAGCTAGTAATTAAGGGGGGCTCCCATACAAAAAAGTGATTTCTTTGCCGATTTATGCTTGATTACCCGAGAAAAGAATATTAATAACGGTAACTGGTAACAAAAGGTTAAAATATAGTGTCTAATATTGTATATATGAAGGTACGGAACCCTTTGTACGCGAGTCCGACTCGCACTTGGCCGGTTTTTTATTGTTATGTTTGGCAGCGACATTTTCATTCCGTAAAATAAAAAGTAGGTAAGTAGATATCACTATTAATTAAAAACGCCACGATTGAGTTAATACCGCCCATAAACCCTAGTAACGCCCAACCGTTATTAGACTGGGCGTTAAGGTGAAATGGAAAAATTGAAGTCTTACAATTTGGCGCCAAAAATCCGCCATATTGAATTTATTAAACGAGTGTTTGAGACCAATGAAAACGATATCCTAATTATCAAAATCCATCTAGCCGTTTCAGAGATGCGAGGTAATAAAGAAATATGAAAACATACATACCTACATAATACAAGAAATATTCCAAACTTGTAATCTAAATACGCCGGAAATAAGTAAAAACTGTCAGTTTTGCACCGAAGGTATTTACCTGTAACGGCATGCAGCATGCAGCTCTCTTCATTGGCAACAGAGAGCGGTGCCGCCGAGTGGCCCCCGCATTTCCCGGTTCCAGCTTATTCTGTGTGCTTGAATTGAAGTATATCGCGAATTAAAACAATTTAAGTGTGTTTTTTGAGGCCTTTTTGAGGACCGGGCATTAAATGCCATACCTAACTTACTTAGATTTATTTGAATATAGGTAATATCAGTGTTTTAATATTATGATTCTAACTACTTTACTTGTAATGATTTTTCAGTGTGCGTAGACGCAGTTGACATGGAGTTTATTACAAAGAACTGTCTGGAAAAAGGAGTTCTTCTAGAGTCTGCCAGGTCCACTACTGGCAACGGGAGCATATTTGCACCAGGTAATTATTTAACTGTAGACTGACGAAATCTACTCAAATTATAGATTTTTAAAATGTAACCAAACATACCTAACCTAGCGTCACAGCCTAGCGTAATGAATAAAGCACGTCCTGCTACGGGAATGGATAGGTCCTGAACTCGGTCGCTACGCTGCCCTTGCTTGAGCTAGTCACGCCTTCACCCCTTACAGGGTAGGCAAAGCGTAAAACTCCCAGTAAAAGGCGCTTTTTAGTTTGAAAAAATTATTGAGAGCAATTTTTTTAGATTGAGATGTGTATCACTGTAGTGACAAGTTATCAGCCCATCGCCTAAATTACAATACACTCTAAGTCTGCTGTTGCTAAATTGCTGACTTTTACCAGCATGCCCAGGAAGAGAAATAGCTTTCACATTTTATGTTTTTCTATATCGCTCCCAGTCCAGCATGGAAAGAAAATTAAATAAGTATATTTTAAAAACATACGGGGTGTAAGGGACAGCTTCCCACAAACGGGTTGTACAGTCAACGAAACTGAACAACTTACGCCAGGATTTATTTCAGGAAATGAAAAAAAATATTGACTTCCCTATACAACATGACCACCTCGATTAGACAAATTTATTTTTATGAAAAAGCCATTTTTTTTTTCCTGAAAGAATATCCTGGTGAAAGTTGTTCATTTTCGTTGACTAAACAACCCCTATCAGTTTGCGGGAAGCTGTCCCTTACACCCAGTATATTATGTACTTACTTAATTCGCTGGCTCAGCGACCCGAAGTGGATCTTGGCCTCCGACATTAAAGTCCGCCTTTCTTCTCTATTTTGTGCCAAATCGGAGAAATAGTATTATGTAGGTAGGTATAATTAGGATTACGCTTTTGATTAAAGATTCTGTTATAATTTCTCATACCCTGTATTTGATTGAATGAATAATGTAGTGCCAATATGGCGCCCTCGTCGCAAAATCCTGCTGCCGACGTTCAGCTCGCGCAACCTGCACCAGTTCGCGCTGGTGTTCTCGGAGCAGAGCGCCATCATGGCCGACCAGCTCCGGGCCAGGGCTGGCGCCGGACCCTTCTCCATCTGGTACTATCTCACCACTTATTCTATGGATGCTATCTGTAGTACGTATATTGTTTTTTTTTTAACATTCGAAATTACTTACGATGCAACTTTTAAATTACTTTTCTCCCACTTGCTCGGAAATAGCTTCATTATTTAAAAAAAAAACAGCGTGCCGGCAGAAGCGAAAACTTAACAGATGGCGATAGTAGGTTTCTAAAACGCAACTCTCGCGGATCGGCCATGTTACTTGGCCTCTTGCTTGGCCTCTGTTTGCATATAATTTGTGTGTGACTTCTGTGACTAGAGGTAAGGAACTGTCGCGCGTTTAAAATTTTTTACCCGTCCCAAAAAGTGCACAACGCCGCTAAAGAAGTTTTCACTTTAAAAAACAAATCGTACATTCACTCTTTTCGGTTAGCAAGCTCGTAGCGGCCAACAATTTTACCAAACGACAATAATAACCATTAACGACCTCTACACAAAGTCTTTAAAGTACACACTAGTATGGATTAGTTGTTCCTCGCAAATGAGAGAAAAGTACCATACTATTCTCAGCCGAAATAGCAATATATGGTCTCGTTTTACAAATTTACTCGACCATACATAGCTTTATTTTCGGCTTCTACAGTAATATACTATTATTCATTATCAGAAAGTACATAAGCCCAGGATCCAAAGAAATATTCGTTGGAAAAATTAAAAAAATATTTATATGGCCTTTTTTTTACCCAGAAACCGTTCTGGGCATAGACCTGGGCACTCAGAACAACCACGAGCACCCGTTCCTGGAGGCTTTCGAGACGTGCAGCAGGATCACCGCCAGCCGCATCGTCAGACCCTGGCAGCACAACGACACACTCTTCAAGCTGTTCCCCAACTATTACAAACTAAAACGCGTCCAAGAAATAATGCACAATTTCTTTCACGAGGTGTTTCTCAAAATTTCTCGTTTCTTATTTTATGCAGTCTACATTACACAGTATTTTTTGCCTGCTTACTTGGTTTAAGTTGAGGTTTAGGTTTTACCATAGCATTACCTTCATATTTCAGCATATTAAAAACAAATGTGTTGTCTGGTAATTGCAGATAATTCTCGCAAAGCGAAAAGAATTGAAGATGAGAGCTGAAAACAACAGTTTTGATGGTAAGGATAAATTTTCAAGAGTATTATTGCCAATGAATTAAATTGTAACTAGAGCTTTCCGCACCATGATTTCACACGCGGCCAAATAGTTTTCCCGGGGGAATGAGGAATTTTCCTACGGTAAAAAGTAGCCTTTGTCCGTCTCCAGTTTAGCATCGTCTTGCCAATTGCTTCAGCCGTTCAGACGTGCAAGAGTAACAAATAAATAATCAGACAGACAGAGTAACTTTCGAATTAAGTATGGATTACGTATACAGAAATTGAAGATATTTCAACACAACCTGTTTTCGCAGAAGAAAACTATATGAAGCCATTCCTGGAGCTGCTGATAGAGTCATCAGGAAGTGAGAAGAAGAGCTACACAGACAAGGAGCTGTACGAGGAAATTCAGGTGCTGGTGATGGCGGGCACCGACACCAGCGCCGTTGGGGCCGCCTTCACCGCGCTCATGCTGGCACAGCACCCGCGCGTGCAGCACCGGCTGCATCGAGAGTGAGTGCACCACTGACACTGACATCAGCGCCGTCGGGGCCGCCTTCACCGCGCTCATGCTGGCACAGCACCCGCGCGTGCAGCACCGGCTGCATCGAGAGTGAGTGCACCACTGACACTGACATCAGCGCCGTCGGGGCCGCCTTCACCGCGCTCATGCTGGCACAGCACCCGCGCGTGCAGCACCGGCTGCATCGAGAGTGAGTGCACCACCGACGCTGACAGTACCTCCAGTCGGAGGTCTAAGATGTACAAAATGTCTTTTAATATTCATTTATTTTGCTATAATTATATGTAAGTAGGTATTAATAAACATAAATTTTATTAATGTCAAATACAGTGGTCAAACATAAATGAAACGATGAAGACGAATGAAATGACCTAGTTCTAGCCGGAATGATATCGGATAGACCTAGTTTTATCCAACAGGGAATGGCTGGACCTAGTTCTAGCCGGAATGATATCGGATAGACCTAGTTTTATCCAACAGGGAATGGCTGGACCTAGTTGTAGCCGGCATGATGAAGGCTAGACCTAGTTTTACCCGAAAACAATCGGCTAATACTAGGTTTAACCAAGAGTAAGTGGCTACACCTAGTTCTAACCGGCTAAAACTAGGTGTAGCCGCACTTCGGGTATTAGCCATAACATATATATGAGAAAGTCAAAATACTGTAAAGTAATTTTTGTCAGGTTGGAGGAGGTGTTCGGCGCATCGGACCGGCCCGTGCAGCCTGAGGACCTGCCGCGGCTTAACTCGCTTAAGTACCTCGAGCAGGTGATCAAGGAGAGTCTCCGCCTGTACCCCCCCGTGCCGCAGGTCGCCCGTCACCCAGACAGGGACCTCACGCTGCGTCAGTATTAAATGCCACTACAATTTACTCACATATGTCGTAGGACTCGTAGGATGATTTGATAATTCGATTTATTACGGAAATCCGTAATTAAAAATGGTGAAAACATTTCGCAATGGTACTGATAAAAGACAGCCCATCGCTGAAATTACAATAAATTGTATCCATCGAATCCCTTTGCTGACATCTACAACACTATTTTTTTTCTGTCCCTCCCAGCCCAGCGCCCAGCAGGGAAGAAACTTGCCTACTTAAGTATCAAATAGGTCCTTAATTACGCCATGTACATTGACTACAATTATTGCATTTGCGTTGTCTTTTACCAAGAATCGATGTGCATTATTAACACTGTAACATTGATTATGATATCACAAATTACCTATAAGTATCTTTATTCTCTATGTTACCTACCGTCACTCGAGATCACATTCATTAAAGTTAAAGATCGAGGAGAGGGTCAAACGCGACACCCATTATAACTAGATCACAACTAGATTATTAAACAACAACGCAACGTGACTGTAGGCATATATTATTTTGAAAGTGTATAGATAGGTACTTATTTAAAATTTTTGTTCAAAAATCCGGTTAGTTTTGTTCTTTAGTTTATAATAGGGTACACAAGTAATAAATTTATTGCGTCTCAAATACAAACATTTTAATAAATATTTTACGTTTTGCGAAAATCGGAAGTAATTATATTCATTTAGTAATCCATCATGGCTTTTGAATTATATACTCCAGCAAGCTTTGAATGTCGATCTTGCTAAAAGCGGCCACTTTTGGCAAGATCGATAAGCTTTGATACTAAGTATAAACAGTGACCTTATGCATTACAAAATGAAGAATTATTTCCGATTTTCGCAAAACGTGGGGTGGGGTGGGATGGGATCTATCTCCTAGTGGTCCATCCCGGGCAACGGCAACACAGGCTTGCCTGTAAATAAGTCCGGCTGAATGATCCCAACAAAGTGGTGGTAGGCTCCGCAAGGGGCCGTCTGGCTCTCGACCACCCTCTCACCGGAGTCCGGCGCCAAACAGCTTGCTGTGTTCCGTCGGTGCGTGAGACTACCAGTGCCTTAACAGGCGTCTTCTGGGTTAGCTCGCTCCATCGTCGACTCTGTCACGGTCATCGCTGACCTTTAATTGTGTCTAGAGTCAAGAGCTAACCAATTCCAAGTAAAAAAGAAAAAAAAAATGTAAAATATTCATTATAATATTTATATTTGAGACACAATAAATTTACTTCTTGTGGGGGCGCTAGTGAGCTCAACATACCACCTGTAACAGGCCCCGATTTAAAACCATTTTCTGCCTCGAGAGAACGGAAAGCGAACTAATTATAATCCTGTCAAATCTAAAATCTACCTATATAAGTCGTGGTGTGGGAGGGTATAGACCAAAATCCTTTGAAATTGCTAAACGAATTCTAATTGAAAGTATTAAAATTTGTTTCTTATTGTTCTCTCATGATAGAAATGGTTTTATTTTAGTTTGATCGTATTTCTGCCAAATCGGGCCATTATTGTGAATTTAAACTTAAACTGCTCAAAGCGACGGTTAAGGACGGTTAGATTAGTAATTAGTTCTTTAGTTTCGTGTTGAATTAAGTATTTTTCGTTTTACATCAGCCATTATATTTCCACCAAGTAACTCTTTCTCCGTGTGCAGCATCAGGCGTGTCTGTGAGTGCGGACATGCCACTACTGCTGAGCATCTGGGCGCTCCACCGCAACCCACGCTACTGGGGCGCCGACGCGGACGAGTTCCGCCCCGAGCGCTGGGAGCGCCCGCTCGCTCACCCCGCGCAGTACATGCTGTTCAGCTACGGGCCCAGGAACTGTGCCGGTGAGTGCATCAGACATTTTTGTCTGCTGATCATCTGGGCGCTCCACCGCAACCCAAAGCTAATACAAAAATTTCGCTATTCTTTTAGTTTATTATATTCATCAACAGTTTTATTTTTATAAAATGAATGTCGTACAGTATGCAAATGCATACAGAAATTTTGGATCGAGCTAAATTTTTTTTTTTTTAATGCATACATAATAATCACGCACGACACGATACAATAAACTATGAAAAGTCAACATTTTAGGAAACTCAACTTTTTGGGAAGTCGACATTTTAGGAAGTGGACAAAATGGTCCTAAAGGAATAACAAGGCTTTTCATACAAACTCTCCCGATTCCGTTGTTGCCATCATCATGACTCTCTCCCTGGCGGAGTTGTGCATAAGTGGGGGTGGTTTCCTTTTTTTGTGTACGGAAAAAAAACATATTTTTCTATTTCCTATCGTGGGTATTATTAAATGAAAGAGCGTTTTAAGCTGATTCTAAAAGTAAATGACAATTAAAATATTTTTTAAAACATATCAAGTTACGTACGTCATATACTCATATGCAACACTAACTAACTGATTTGGAAGATATTAACTGCTTCTATCGACTCAAGGTGCTCTACCGAATCAGACCTTTTATCGGCATTGAAATGCGAATTAAACTGTGTGAATCGTTGGTCTTATCGAAGTTGAATTACTGTTCCACTGTCTATGGTCCCTGCCTTTATAAAAAAACTCATGCTCTCCTGCAACGCGTGTACAGAATACCTGTGCACGGTTCTGTTTCCCCATACCGCCACGTGCACATGTCACACCGTTTCTAAACAATTCAAATCTTCTAAAAATGCACAATCGACTTACTTTTTACTACGCATCCCAATTACATGACTTAATAAATTCGAAAACACCTGATTACCTTTTTGGAAAATTATCATGAAGATTTGCAAAACACAGGTACACGCCAAGGTCTGGATCTCTTGTTTTGAATGTACCTAGACACCGAAGTGCTGCTTTTAGGGGAGGGTTTAGTTATCGTGCCTCTTAGTGCTGGAACGATATACCTCCACCATTACGATGTATGGTTTCCAAGTGGAGTTTTAAAATTGCTTATAAAAATCATCTACTTTCAGCACAAAAACAGACACCCTAACATTTACACTATTAACTTTGCACAAATATTAACACTGTTAACACCTACCTACAAAACTAATTACCATATTACCATTAAATTATAAATTAATAAATCTTAATCACTTTACTATTTACCTAGTTTTTTGCTACAGGTGCTGGCAGAATAATCAGTGTTGTGAGTGAAACTTACAACAATATACTGAGTCAGCCCCTTTTCTCTGGCAATACAAATTACAACATTTACCTCAGCTATAGTTATGTGTTAAAATTGTTTACTTATTGTTCTGTTGTCTTTTGTATTGTTAATGAATAAACGTTTATTTTATCTTATCTTAACATATAGTATGTTATGTTTTATTTTAATATTTCATTATTGAATTGAATACATACACGTACAATGAAAATTAAAAAAAATATATAAGTACCAAATGTTAATATTTTCCAAATCAGTTCTCTGGAGTTGGATATGACGTTGACATTTGAGGTATATTATCACAAAAAAACATTAACCGGTTTATACCCATTTATTTTATACTCATCTCATGCATGAAATGAACTACCTAATGGGTAGACAGTTGAAGTCACTGATGATGTATTCTATATCGGCAGGCTACCGGTACGCGATGCAGTCAATGAAGACGGCGGTGGCAGCCATCGTGCGTCGGTACCGGATCCTGCCGGCCCAGGAGGAGTCCGCGGGGGATGGCTCGGACGCGGGAGGGGGGCACCACCACCTGCGCGTCAAGTACGACATCATGATGAAGGATGTCGACAACTTCACCGTCAGGCTCGAGAACAGATATTGAATTACTAGGAAAAATTTGAACTGTAGCACTAATAATAATTTTGTAAAAAAAAGAAACAACGTAAGCAAAGGGTAAGAATAAAGTATTAAAGTGTTTTTATTTATTTTATTTTCATTTTTAATCTAATCCTAGGGTAGCCATTCAGTTGGCTACAATCCTTGCTGACACGAACGGGCTCAGTAGGTTCTAGATTGAAGTAGTGCGCTAGTCATAACATAATGATCTTTTAAAAAGAAAAGTAAAAACAAGGCCGGTTTAAACGGCTCAAGTTGTAAGTATAGTTGGTAAGTTGAAACGTGTAAACGGTTCTGCCAGTTGGCTTTCAAGTTG
>JARACY010001747.1:0-52679 GCA_029255725.1 Scrobipalpa atriplicella | reverse complement strand
AGAGAAAAGAAGAATGTTGGTTGCATTTATATTATTTTCTGCGAGCGCAGATAAATAATTAAAAATAAACATATCAAATCATGATTTTCGGTCTCAAAAAAACAAATACACATCCAACTTTTCCTGCCGCCGGTATGATTTCTATTATACATACATTTTTCCACTGTGTACCTACTAATAATATACTAATAAGTCTGAGCCTACCAGTTTGTTAATTTTATGTGATTGTGTCCATTTTTGTTATATTTATTTGAGTGGAAATAAAGGGATTTGTATTTGTATATATCTGTTTACATGTTTGTGTTTTTAATTTACTGGAGGAAAAACACGCGTGTCGCAATTTTTAGCTGGTAATTAATTGAAAGACAAGTAATTACCTCATGTCCGTTGATCGTTTATTTTCTTGAGTAATAGCGGAGGAGTCGGCAAACTTGCTTTATCTTCCATTTATTTCAATAAAATAATTGGGATGCACGCATCTGCTGAAGGAAAAATATTATGTATTATTTATCAAGAACTAAATTTCGCGTTTTTTTTTTTGGGAATGATGATTTTTAGCAAGAATCCCTAGTTTCCTCATGTAAGCTCAATATCTGTCGATTTCTTATTGTAAGTAGTTAATAAAACTATGTTAGTACTTGAGACATAGTTTTCTCGTTTATTTATTCGATAAGCTAAGCTTTGGAAAAAAAAGAACGTTCCCAAGTAGGTTGGTATAACATGATGAAAATATTTCTATGCGGTTTCTGAATTTAAAACGCATCATCATCATCTTCCTAGCCTTTTCCCGTATCTCTCGGGGTCGGCTACCTAATCTAGGGGATTGAACGAGGGTACTGGTTTTTACACAGAGCGACTGCCATCTGACCTCCGCAACCCAGAAGGGAAACCAGACCCAATCCTAGATTAGGTTACACACAACCTTTGAATTTCTTCGTAGGTGTGTGCAGGTTTCCTCACGATGTTTTCCTTCACCGTAAAAGCGCCGAATAAACGTACATATGAAATTCGAAAATCGAAAAACACATTGGTACGTGGTGGGATTCGAACCACGACCTCCTGCACAGAAGGCCGCGGCCCTATCCACTACACCATCCGGGCTAAATTTAAAACGCATAGAGTAATAAATAAATTTAAAGCCCCACTAACTAGTATCCAACGCCTAATCAATAGCGATAACCGAACCGCATCACAGAACCCAATTAGGATATCATCTTCGTAAGCCAAGTCAGAGGTCTGTGCTTATACTGTATTATTATGAGTTCGAGTACGTTAGCCGACGTGATCTTGATAAGCTGCAGAGGTCGCGCTATCACCGAGGAGTTGGCCCGGCGTGACCCTGCTCCACATCCCCGCCTTGCCTACACCAGCTCGTGCCCACTTCATTAGCTGCCCCACTGCACTTAATTTGAGCGACATTCTCTTAGGGATGCAATGCCATTGTCCAATGCACGCTACACGCTAATGGCCGCCATCTAATCTGCCCATTAGGGTGGGAATTACCAGGCCTTGGGTAGGGCATTGTGTTCCAACTGATCTGTTGCTGGGTTCAACTCATATGCGCCGTTTCGGAGATTATATCTTAATTCGGAATTTGAATGCAATTTATTTATATGTTTTTCGGATTATGTATGAAGCATTCTATAGTTTTGACTCTATCGAAATATTACTCTTGGAAGAAATCATTTGTAGAGTAGTAAAGTGCATATATCCAGTTTAAGCAAACCATAGGTTTAACCGAGAACAACCCTAATGCCTTACTAACCCAATACCCGACAAACATAAATAAGCATTCATAAAATATCATCAAAAAGGCACACGGTCATTGTCCTAAAGTGCTTCTAATGACTGTTCATTCTTACGAAAAGGTACTCAATTTGTCTTTGAAACAAAACGTGATGATTGAGAGACAATGAATGAATGCGATTTAACATCGGATTTAGGAGAATTCAGCCAAGGCCAACGCAGTACAGTCATTCATAAAATTAAATTTGGACAGATTAATATATTTGTTTTATAAATTTTAGACTTTTAGCAAAAAAGATAGTACAAAAAATGTTGTTTATAAATTGGTAGGTATTGCTGACAGTTTCATCTTGTCTTAGGTATTCACGACGTCGCTGATAAGATGTGGTTTTATAAGTTTATATTTTACAATAATTTCAATTACAAATTAGAAAGTAAGTATTCCATGTGTGTTATAAATGCTTAAAAAAAATACATTAAGAATTTGCCAATTTGCGTTTCTGAGCACGACAGTTTCTGTAGGTATTAAATGCAATGATTCGGCGAACCAAGAATGACGCTGGCTGTATTCCCACAAATCACTTGTCAGCTCGATACAATGACAAGACTCAATGCTTGTAACCTTTTAGACGTTAAAATAGTATTCGGCCGTAAGATACGAATTGAGGGCACTGCAGTTCAAGAGCTGAGTTTCACGGTGAGTTCCGCCCATAGGGCCGCGCCGACGCCGTCAATTTTCTCAGCTTTCCATGAAAGAGCTGGCGGCGCGTGCAGCATGCCCCCACCCCCGCGTGGGGCGTGAAAGCACCGCGGCGCGGGCGCACAAAGTGTGTCACTCGGGTCGACGAACGCCGGCCTAGACCCACATACTGCAATTGGGGCACAATCAGCGACAGTATACCGAGCGCGTTGACCCCGCGCGGTGAAATGCCCATCTCTCTTAGCTCTTACCACAGAATATATAATAGTACCTTTTACATACATACATACATGTCATACATACATACTTAGCTCATTCATACCAGCTGATAATAGTCCCCGAGTCGCGCGCAAAGCAAAATGCAGTCAGCGTTGAGTTTTTGCTATTCTCATTCAGCTACCGTACAGTTATCCCGCCAGTGTAAGTGTAAGTGACACGAAGCAAGGTTAACTTGAGGTGGTCGCCCGCACAACTGCCCAAACACTTAAAAGGACATTTACGTTTTATCGACTCGACAGATCTCTATTCAAACCCGAAATCCGTTTAAAAATTTCCAGGCATAAAATAATATTTTTATTATTTTGTATAAATGCAATTTCCTAGTTCATAATTACTTATATTATAATTCATTTGAATACTCCTCTCTCAACTGGCCTTGTATTTAAAAAGTAGTTTTCTGAACTCATTTGTTTACGGTCTCCGTGGGGCGTCGATGTTTGTTACTAAGTATACCTACTTATTCCACCTTCACGAATAAAATTATTCACTTAAATTACCTCGTATATTTTTGTTTCCAATTCGTTAGGCATTTAAGCAAAGGCATTTAATGAAGTAACCTCATAATTATTTAAAAAAGTGAGTGTTCAAATTGGCTCTACATTCCAACGTTGGAATGAGAGGCGGTGGTCGATTAACGTCAATAACTTCATCGGTGAGTGCGGCGCTGCATTGTGCACGGAGCAATTGGAATCGCTAATGAGGCACTCTCGTCATTGAGCGCCGGCGAGCCAGCCCGGCCAGATCTCAATCGAGCTGGATCTATTCTGTTTTACTTTCAATCGCACGCAGCTGGACAAAACTTCCGAGTCGGCGCCCGAGCACGCGGTCGTCCACTCCCGGCCCATGCCACTGAACGGGTTAGATTCTTTTATTCTTTTTTATCGTTTACTCCCGCAGGTACGGTCTAGAATGCCTGCATCCCGCGTATACGTCTTCCTTCTTTTATTTTTAGTCGCGCGAAAAAGGTGGTCGACCAGACGTAGTGGAGGGTCAACGTCACCGGAGAGGCTCTTACCCTTAGCCTAGCCCGCAGCGGGCAGCTGTTGCACAATAGTCGAGAAGATTCTTGGAATATTTACTGCGTGTATAAATCAACGAGTGAGCAATGTCAGGAAACTTACAAAACAAATAAAATTATGTACGACAAAATACCCCCAAATCTAAACAGTAGTACCTAAGTAAAGTAAGAAAAACATTATTTTTACTGAATATTCTTACACGCTACAGAAATAACCCAGACTTATTATAATTAATGACTACTAAGGTACGGAATGATAATAATAACGAACAGTGCAATAAACTGGCCAAACCAATGTCAATGTTCAAGACTGATTTATCACTAGTTGTAAGCGCCGGCGATTTAGGACTTTTGCTCTTCTTAATTGATACTACCTACGACTGATTAACTCGTATTAATTATTTGTGATGAGTTTTAAACAACAAATAATTCGGAACTCTCTTTCTACACCGCAGATAGAAGTCTGCAATACCAAGATTGTTTAAATAACTATATTGTTTAAAGTAGTGAGAAAACACTGTTATGCGCTTTAAGTGCTTGTGTGTTTTCGACAATGTATGAAGAGTTGTGGCGTCTAAAAGTATATTTCGAAATATTTGTATTGAGCGTCAAATAAAGATCGCGCAACGGAGCGGTTTTCGCGGCTGCGACACGAGCGGCAGTGGCGGCAGTCGACAGGGCATCGATGTCCTTGCATTCTTCGAAGGAATAACAGAATGGTACCGGTTCACTAACCCCTGACAATGTGAAGGGACCAGAGCAGCGCTCCGTGCTGCAGGCGTGGTCTCTTTACGTAATAAAACCTAGGCGTGAGGGTCGAGACCGTTTGACGGTCGCGATTACCGATTACCCTTTCGACGTTTGAGAGCAATCGAGTTTTATCGTGATCAACTTAAGAATGTTGTTTGGATGCTGGTATGTTACGAGCATAAATAGCTCTAACATGGCAATTACAAATGAGTTTAATCATCGGATTATTCAATGCGCTTAGCAAGTCGTGTATCGGCGTCGCTCTGTGAATAAATATTCAAGTATTGAGGTCAGATCTCGTCTCGTGCACTGTTTAGATACGCACGAAGTACTGCGATGCTAAACAATGAAGTAGGTGTACGTAATATTTGGGCAGCAGATTTACTCAATTGAACGAATGCAAACAAGTTTTTGCGAGCGAGTAAATATTTCACGACAAAATATGGATTTTACGTGACTTGCTCGTGAAAACTGACAGATTCGAATCGGCAACAACCGTATTCAAACATTTCAAACCTATATTAATCTTTTACGATCCGCTGCATATTTCGCATATTCTGTAAACAATCATGTATTGTTGTCTAGCTCTTTCCAAATTAACAATAGAATATCCCATTATGTCTAGACAGTTTTTAGCTATCGTGGGCAAGCTTTATAGGTCACCCTAGCTAGAGACCCATAAAACATAAAGACCCGTTGTTTTTATTTTATTTCATCGTATTTATTTTTTATTTTATTTCATCGCATTTCAGTTCAGTTTTTTTGTTTGCTTCTGTTATTTAAGCAAAGTGTTTTAATGCAATCATCATGTATCGATGATTGTAGAGATGGTACTTTCCGTGATACTTTTTGAATTTTAAAACCTCCACGTACAAAAACACTGAAAGTAATTGAAATTACCTACTAATAGTAATTTATAATAATATAAACAAAACAAATACTTTTTTTACAGTTATTATAATTTGACTAAACTATTTTCAGAACAAAGCTAGCTGTTTAAGAACAAAACCAAACCACCAACAACAAAAATCTAACGCGAGGCGACGCTACAACTCTATGATTTTCATAAAAGAGATAAGAGTCATCATATAAGAGTGCAGGGCGGCGGCGCAGGCGGTTGGCGGGCGGGCGGCTCAGTAGCGGCGCCATGTTTACAAACAAAGAGATCAACGTTCGCCAAGTAGGTTAGCGCAGCAGCGAGCGAGCGCGCGCGCAGGCGATCCGTATTGCGCGGGTCGTGGTCTCCGGTGCCCACTGCCCGCCATAGCCACTCACCAAACGCCTCCACTAAATTGGCAGTCTAATGCGTAGTAAGAGTTGAAAAAATGCGACTATTTTCTTTTCGACCGCAAAATTCTTAAATGCTGAAGTTATAATTATTTTTCAGTTACATGCAAATTGTTCCATGCATAGGTAGGTATTCCAATATTAAATAACCTCATCAAGAATTTGCACGCCTGCAGCTGCTCTGTACCTAGTTATTTCTATCTGTTTCATGTCAAAAAGTACTTACCGAAGTTACTGGTGACCAATAAACTTCACATAAGCTGGAGAAATCGATACGATGGCCGCTCGCGACTACGCCGGAAGAAAGTTCCTAGCGATTTGCATTGCGGTGCGCGAGACGCAGCTAAGGCGCGATATCCCGCGGCCCGCGAGATGGCCCACATAGACACAGCCGTTGTTTATTGTCGCGGACCCATTTCCGTGGGTGCACGCCGAGAGCACGGCCACCCCGCGCCTGCGGCCCGACACACTTCGCTCACTCCGAAAGTTTCTCCGATAGAGAAACCTACAATATCTAATAGCACCAACATCCGTCTATGCAGATTTCCAGAGCAAGCCTCCACAGAGACAGTGACCTAAATACGAACACTATACAAAGCGAACAACAGATGGAGAGAGGCTGTTTATTTTGCATGTCGGCGATATCTTTCATCTCGGTTGACCTTATTTACAGAGTGCATGGCCAGCAAGGAATTTATTAATTCTGCTAATAATTACGACAGGTAAAAGTACGATTAGGTGTTGAAATAGAAATAAATGAGCATAATTGACAACATCCACTCGTTTTCATTCCAAATGCTAGGCGGCAAGAAAAACTTGCACTGGTGTTACGTTAGAAAGCGTAGACATTTCACCATAAAGCCTAGAAAGTGTAGAAGAAAGTGAAGAAGTAGGGGAAAAAATGTGCAATTGAAGTGCACGAAGCCACGGGAACGCAGACACTAACAGATGCGCATACGCCGGTGTGCTTGCGGTGAGACGCTTGTTTCCAATAAGCTAAGTTTCCATTGAAATCACCACCAAATGAAACTATAGCGTTCGCCAACAGGTTTTGCGCTCCACATGTTTGCCTGATTCTTGTATCAATTCACTCATTTTTACTTTCTTTTCCATTCGCTCTTATTCATTTGTTCCTCAGCGCTCTCCACATTCATGAGTAGATCTCTCCAGCTTAGGAATGAAAAGTAATTGATATTTGCGACAAAAGAGACACATTTGTGTTCAATAGAACAATAGTGTCAGATCAAGCGACTCTCCAAGATTCAATCTCACTTACTTTCTTGCAACTTTTCATCAAAAAGAAATTATTGAGATTCTGCGGTGAGATACTGTTATCTATCGTTGACGTAAAATTCATTGCTCTTGACATTACAATGGCTATCTAATTGCAGATTCTTAGAATTAGGTAGTTTCCATTGACCTCCTTTCCAATTTTACTTCGTCGTTTCTGCAATAGATCCAGGTTGCTTTCATTGCATGCTGTTTATACCTATTATTACCTATTTTAGGTTCGTGACCAGCTTGGTCCACTTTCTTCTCTGGGAGAGGCATTCCAAACAAGCTGGAGGGGTTCTAATAATGCTTATGTATGTAGAAACAAACATAAGCGTTGTTTACAAGAGAGTGCATAGAGTTGTTATAAATACCTACGAAAAATCTGTCAACAGCGAAAAAAAAATATCTTATTTACAAATGCTCAACTTTCTCTGATGAGAGTTTTCCTGAAAGTGAAAATCTAAGCTACTTGGACATACTTCGCAATTTATGAGTGTACATAGATCACGCACTCGCGCGCATGCCGGCGCGTCCGCTGGATCATTTTACGCTCGGTGCTCCCGACTCTTTGACAAATGCACAATAGGCACCTATTAGAAAAGCGAGTAGATTGAACATTCTCGTATCATTTGATATTTAATGGCAGTTTCTTACGTGTCAGTTCCGTCGAATAGTTTGGATGGTCACATGCGAGCAGAATGCTCAGGAGAAAATACAAATACGACGACGAGCCGACACGACACACGCTCATATCCGATGCTGCAGTATAACAGTTATTGCTTCCTTTTCAGCCTTGTTAAGTACCAATAAATCGATTATAGCCGCAGTAGTCTATTCGATGTCATCAAGGGTATTAAATTAAAGGCTATATTTATATATCATTAAATTTAGAGAGAGAGCAACTTGATCGTAATATCATGTTTTTATTTGTAATTGATCAGATCAATAAAACAGAATGGATCACTTAAATAATATTCTACAGACAATTCTTTCCCTTTTTTATGATATAATTTATTCCGTTAATGAAATTAAGTATTTGCCTATTAGCTTTTCTGGGATCCTTGCGGGGCTATCAATATAAGATATGAAGCTTTTCTTTAGCAAATTCGCAAGAGGAGAGGTTACTTTCAGAAGTGTCATTTGCATACGCGCATTTATTATTAAGCGTGGTAGTTGAACATCTATGTACGTCACGAGTAAAAAGCCATGACCGGTGAGATGGGAAAGCCGTCGTAGAGCGACGTCGAGAGAAAGAGTGTGAAGGAGAGAGATGGGCATTTCACCGCGCGGGGTCAACGCGCTCGGTATACTGTCGCTGATTGTGCCCCAATTGCAGTATGTGGGTCTAGGCCGGCGTTCGTCGACCCGAGTGACACACTTTGTGCGCCCGCGCCGCGGTGCTTTCACGCCCCACGCGGGGGTGGGGGCATGCTGCACGCGCCGCCAGCTCTTTCATGGAAAGCTGAGAAAATTGACGGCGTCGGCGCGGCCCTATGGGCGGAACTCACCGTGAAACTCAGCTCTTGAACTGCAGTGCCCTCAATTCGTATCTTACGGCCGAATACTATTTTAACGTCTAAAAGGTTACAAGCATTGAGTCTTGTCATTGTATCGAGCTGACAAGTGATTTGTGGGAATACAGCCAGCGTCATTCTTGGTTCGCCGAATCATTGCATTTAATACCTACAGAAACTGTCGTGCTCAGAAACGCAAATTGGCAAATTCTTAATGTATTTTTTTTAAGCATTTATAACACACATGGAATACTTACTTTCTAATTTGTAATTGAAATTATTGTAAAATATAAACTTATAAAACCACATCTTATCAGCGACGTCGTGAATACCTAAGACAAGATGAAACTGTCAGCAATACCTACCAATTTATAAACAACATTTTTTGTACTATCTTTTTTGCTAAAAGTCTAAAATTTATAAAACAAATATATTAATCTGTCCAAATTTAATTTTATGAATGACTGTACTGCGTTGGCCTTGGCTGAATTCTCCTAAATCCGATGTTAAATCGCATTCATTCATTGTCTCTCAATCATCACGTTTTGTTTCAAAGACAAATTGAGTACCTTTTCGTAAGAATGAACAGTCATTAGAAGCACTTTAGGACAATGACCGTGTGCCTTTTTGATGATATTTTATGAATGCTTATTTATGTTTGTCGGGTATTGGGTTAGTAAGGCATTAGGGTTGTTCTCGGTTAAACCTATGGTTTGCTTAAACTGGATATATGCACTTTACTACTCTACAAATGATTTCTTCCAAGAGTAATATTTCGATAGAGTCAAAACTATAGAATGCTTCATACATAATCCGAAAAACATATAAATAAATTGCATTCAAATTCCGAATTAAGATATAATCTCCGAAACGGCGCATATGAGTTGAACCCAGCAACAGATCAGTTGGAACACAATGCCCTACCCAAGGCCTGGTAATTCCCACCCTAATGGGCAGATTAGATGGCGGCCATTAGCGTGTAGCGTGCATTGGACAATGGCATTGCATCCCTAAGAGAATGTCGCTCAAATTAAGTGCAGTGGGGCAGCTAATGAAGTGGGCACGAGCTGGTGTAGGCAAGGCCGGGGATGTGGAGCAGGGTCACGCCGGGCCAACTCCTCGGTGATAGCGCGACCTCTGCAGCTTATCAAGATCACGTCGGCTAACGTACTCGAACTCATAATAATACAGTATAAGCACAGACCTCTGACTTGGCTTACGAAGATGATATCCTAATTGGGTTCTGTGATGCGGTTCGGTTATCGCTATTGATTAGGCGTTGGATACTAGTTAGTGGGGCTTTAAATTTATTTATTACTCTATGCGTTTTAAATTTAGCCCGGATGGTGTAGTGGATAGGGCCGCGGCCTTCTGTGCAGGAGGTCGTGGTTCGAATCCCACCACGTACCAATGTGTTTTTCGATTTTCGAATTTCATATGTACGTTTATTCGGCGCTTTTACGGTGAAGGAAAACATCGTGAGGAAACCTGCACACACCTACGAAGAAATTCAAAGGTTGTGTGTAACCTAATCTAGGATTGGGTCTGGTTTCCCTTCTGGGTTGCGGAGGTCAGATGGCAGTCGCTCTGTGTAAAAACCAGTACCCTCGTTCAATCCCCTAGATTAGGTAGCCGACCCCGAGAGATACGGGAAAAGGCTAGGAAGATGATGATGATGCGTTTTAAATTCAGAAACCGCATAGAAATATTTTCATCATGTTATACCAACCTACTTGGGAACGTTCTTTTTTTTCCAAAGCTTAGCTTATCGAATAAATAAACGAGAAAACTATGTCTCAAGTACTAACATAGTTTTATTAACTACTTACAATAAGAAATCGACAGATATTGAGCTTACATGAGGAAACTAGGGATTCTTGCTAAAAATCATCATTCCCAAAAAAAAAAACGCGAAATTTAGTTCTTGATAAATAATACATAATATTTTTCCTTCAGCAGATGCGTGCATCCCAATTATTTTATTGAAATAAATGGAAGATAAAGCAAGTTTGCCGACTCCTCCGCTATTACTCAAGAAAATAAACGATCAACGGACATGAGGTAATTACTTGTCTTTCAATTAATTACCAGCTAAAAATTGCGACACGCGTGTTTTTCCTCCAGTAAATTAAAAACACAAACATGTAAACAGATATATACAAATACAAATCCCTTTATTTCCACTCAAATAAATATAACAAAAATGGACACAATCACATAAAATTAACAAACTGGTAGGCTCAGACTTATTAGTATATTATTAGTAGGTACACAGTGGAAAAATGTATGTATAATAGAAATCATACCGGCGGCAGGAAAAGTTGGATGTGTATTTGTTTTTTTGAGACCGAAAATCATGATTTGATATGTTTATTTTTAATTATTTATCTGCGCTCGCAGAAAATAATATAAATGCAACCAACATTCTTCTTTTCTCTCTCTTAATTATTTTAGGAATAAGGCGTGGAATAACCTTACAGTAAGTATGAATGATAAAAAGTTATGTTATGATACCATGATAAAGTATATTTGGTCCAAATTTACTATAAAACAACTGAGCAAAATGATGAAAAGACGTTCCTGCGATTTGACGCATTACGACCGGCGGAGCTTTGCCCTGCGCAGGCGCATCGTGACAGTCATTTATGTGTGTATGAAACAAAAAATAGACCGGCGAGGTAATTGATGGCCGCGTTCGTTACACGGTCACAGTAAAATGGAGGTCCAAATAAGAGCAGGTGCGCAAAAAGTAAGTACTTATTACTTCGTAGAAGCGGGAGAGTTCTGAGAACGAGTTGTAATTGTAAGCGCCTGGAGACAGGCGAGCAGGCGCCCGCGCATCGCCGCGTGACGTCATGCAGGATGCTGCGCCGCTGACTTGCCTTTCTGAGAAGGGAATTCAAAAGATAAAATAAAATAGTAGTTTTACTGACAGTACGGTTTTTTTGCTATACCGCCCTCACCTCATCACATTTTAGTCTTTCAGCTGCCTTGTACATTTAATTGGTATTGTAGGCAAAACTATGTATGTATCTTGTATCATTATCTAAGAATAAAATCTCAAAACTTACTCTCCATTTAAACATAAAATTCGTAGTTATTTCTTTAAAATGGGAAGTTGTACCTATCCAGTTTTGGCTAATTTTTCTTATACCTACATATTTACCTACTTCAAAACTTTACACGAGCTGGTTCCATTTTCAACTTTTCCGCTGTTCTATACAAAAGACATCAACGCGCTTCGAAATATGAAAAGCTATTTCTTATGCATGCAACTATATAATGTTGGACACGAGGCTGTTTCCAAGCAGTCGTTGAATCAAAGTCATTATGCTTTTTTCTTTCTGGTGGGTCTTCCTACTTGGGTTTGCGTCATGGTGCAAAAACGCGCGTACAAATGGCAAGGCATCTTTCATTCACCCCCGACGTCACACCGGTACGCGTGAGTCAGTCGCTATTTATAGCTGGAGCATCGACGCTCAAGTGCACGTGAACCGAACCTAGAAGTTTACTGGCTTTTCCTGAACATTCCAGGCCTTTGCGTCATTATAATACGCATTGTTTTGGAATGTTTCGACTTGTTAAGTCACATAAATGACTAATACTTTTCTAAATATGATCTAGAATCATCCTATTATATCACAGAATTAATTAAATTTCTAAGTATAACCTACCCAGCAATAGCGCAATAGTTGTTCGACACTGGTAGGACCACGGTAAGTAGAACGATGAAGCGCTTTGTCCCACATATATTTATATTTAAGCTCACACCTACGATACTTTATTTTAATTTGAGTAGCTTTTTGCACCGCAGTTATACCGGCGGCATAATAAGTTTTCAGTGGGAGTCAGATATTTTCCCGCGATGAAAAGTAGCGTTTGATACTCAGGGTAAACTTTATATCAAAAGTTTTTTTAAATCCGTCCAGTGGTTTTTGAGTTTATTTGTTACACTAGTTGGTGCCTGCGACTTCCTGCCTGCGAAAGGTTGGATACCTTTGAAAATAGAGGTAACAGAAAGACAAAATTAACAATCAGAAGTAGACTGGGAGGAGTCATTTTATTTTTATAATATCATTTTATACCTATATAAGGACTTCAAAAATAGGAATCCTTTACTTTTAATATCCGAAGTCTCAGTGACACTTATTCTCTCTGACTACTCTAGAAAAAATACAAAATTTTGCGTTTTCTGATTCTAAACCCTACAGTATTGATGCCCCGTAGCGGTGACCTGGAGAAGTCACCGCTACGAGGCATCAAGAAAGAGTATAGAACTTTCCTTTTTCCATGAGGGGCAAGCACCTCGATACCTCGAAGCGGTGACTACTCTACTACGGCAAGCCCCCCTTAACCCCCCAGTCTTAATACAGAAGCGGTGACTACTCCAAAAAGATATATTTTTAACCTGTAACTTTGTTTGATATCTATTTTAGATCATTCCTAAGTATAATAACCAATCCGTTGTTTATCCCGCATCATCTTACCTTCTGCCGTTCTGGCATAGTATATTAATGGGGCATAAGACCTTAAAATGCTCATATCCCTGATTGAGTTAACCTATTTTAATTAAACAAAGCCTAGATATAAGTTGCACCGAAATAAGCTTAACAAACTTTCGAAAACCAGATTTCAGTTAGTGTAGTGGTTTGCGAGTTTATCCATTATATACAGACAAAAATCTTAAAATTATCAAAATAGGTTCTGTTACCGTTTCTATGATCCCTTTAATTAGTTTTTGCATTTATATTTTTTGTACAGATTTGACCCCTCTACGATTTTATATATGTATCAAAAGATATGCATTAAAAATGTTCTTAAGTGCTCATTCACTGGTGGGTTGACCCTATACTATACGGGGTGTGAGGGACAACGTAAAAAAATATCTTTTTCATACAAAATGACCACCTCGATCAGGCAATCGGTAAGGGAAAGCAAATTTATTTTCTGAAAAATAATCCTGGTGATAGTTGTTCAGTTTGTTTGAATGAGCAACCCCTATCAGTTTGGTGTACCTTACACCCGGTAGGTATAAGAAAAAACTAATTTACGAGTATAAATATGTATGACACGATGGCTATGTCCTCTCTGCCTGAGTTTGTCGATCATTAATCTCATGGAAACTACAAGACTTTCTGGTTTGGAGCGGATTACCTACATTCGCTCGGGCGTTGGAAAAGTCGGAAAAGCCTGTCGCCGGCTGCACAGAACGTCTTTCCATCCGGTGAGTATTGCCCATCCATTACATTAATCCCGTATATCTCCTCTCTGGTCAAGCCGTCTCGTTAAATTTGCGGTGCGAGTGGAAAGCCTGCGCAAGCGCCGGCGAGCCGCCTCTCGTGGAAACTGTGCCACGCCGTGCCTTCTCCCAGTAAAAGTACTTTCTTAGAGCCGCTTTCGGAAACTCGCCTAGAACAAATTTTCTCGCTATGGCAACCTTGTACTATGTGACATAAGGCAAATGCGTGTGCGCACTATAATTAGAACTCTCGGTCGTTTTATAGCCTTTCTGGGAACTGGATGTCGATCTCAGCCCCGCCCCGATAGTATACATCGTGGGAAGCTCTCGCATTTCGATACTGATTGTGTTCTTGCAAGATACAGCATCATTAAATTTACAGCCAGTTTCTTCCGTCAACGATTTGACAGGTGATGAATTTAATTCATAAAACAACCCGATGGGGATAATGTACCTACTGCGACTCAAATGTAACTATAATCAATACCTACCGCGTCAACTTGTTAATTAAATAAAAACATATAAAAACCGCACTGCAAGCGGAAAACCGGGCGCTCATAATCTTCTTATATTTAGATTTAGCACCCATAATGTGATGTAAAAACTTAATATTTTTTTTGCAATAATATGATTTAGTTTTTTTTTATTGCATTCAAAGTCACCGATAAAAACACGACCTACTCGCCAGGGTAAGGCACTGAAACATTTATATTTTAAGCATGTGCATGTTTTCTCACCGCATATCGATCGTGAAATTGCCTAGATACTGCATTATGTGCACCTAAACTTAGCCTAACTACAATCGATTCGTTTTCCTGGAATCTTTACGTTTCCACCCCAACCTCAGAATAAGTAATGGAGCCGTGGCGTAGGTAGTACCTACCTGCATTGTATTGTCGGGTTTGCCTTGGATTTCCCAAAGAAAACAATCTAACAATGTTATTACTTAGCGTGCAAATTGTTATTCTATGATTGGGGCCTTTTCTAACAGCAATTGGTTCAATTTTAATTTTAACGACTAGTAGATTGAAACAAGTAGGTATGACGGTGGCGTATCGTTCAGTGCTAGACTTTCATCAAGACACTTGAGATTTGGAGCGCGCAACAAACCACTCACGCCAATCTTCAGGCGGAAATCAAAACATGTCACGTAGCGCGAAGAACATTTGTCTCTACGAGCTACCTCCTGTTTACTAATAAATTTTAAATCGCTCGTCAGTTGTCTGATGGCCAATCTAACTAATCGTTTGAGTCTCTTTATAACTAATTTAAAATTGGTCGGCTTACTTCTATAGAACGTATTTTAAAACTATGAGTTGTTAGGTAGTTATATTGATGTAAGGTTTATAAAGTCTTATGTTACCAAGCTCTTGGGCATTCTGCCCAGCTCGAGTAGAGCACGTTTTCAGTGCTCTACGCGAACTGAAAAGCTATTATGAACTTTTTCTTTCAGCTTTCTCTTAAACATCCGCATTTAACATTTTCCGCACGTTGAAGGTCTCGCTGAACGAACGTATTATTATTTTCAAGTTTACTCGTTGGTATGTCTCGTTAAAACGTCATGTTTTCATAAGCTAATTAGGTGTTTTCCGGTACACCTAAGAAAAATTCTCTTATCTATAATTATTTCGTAAAAATGTGAAAGAACATTAAAACTCTAAACCATAGTGCCTAGACATAGCTAATTTAAAAATGTCTTCTGCTTATGGGTGTTCTTTGTAGTCAGTTTTCACTATAGCTACTACACTTGTAAAAATGAAAATGATAATTATCTTTCACCTGAGCGAACATATTTCTTTGAAATAAGTAATGCGTCTACAATGACCACGAAACTCAAGTAATGATCTTAACTGCCCATTACATATATACAACCTACCTACACGACGTGTCAACTTTTCACAAGTAAATTTATCAATTTTATCGTTAAGTTTCCCTACAAGAGCTTTTGTATAACCGTATAACTTAAATACACGATGTACTTTCGAACTGCGAGTTACAACGTTTTGTTTTCTAACAAGTAAAAACTTGCGGAGTCAGAAACACAGTAAGGTGGAGAATACTATTAAGCTGCCGATTGCAAAATATATAGCAGTACAGTCGATCTATGATTTTGTGTACGTTTTGTTTTAGTCACATTTCGTAGAAAAGAACTCTCAAGTTTTATACTTTTTTTTTGTTACACGCTTCTTTTTTCAAATTATAAGTATTGCAGCATTTTTAAACAAAACATTTTATTGGGCGATACCCTGCACTGCAGCTATATAAATCACTGGCTTAGAAATAGTTAAGCTCCCTATCACAATATAAGCACCTGACCAAAAAAAAAAATAGTGTTGTTGTTCTTAACAACCACTGGATTTAAAACATAATGTCCGTTTTTCAAATTATTATTCTAATTAATGTGTAGAAATCTGCTTCTGCTGACTGTTAAAAATGAAATCTGTTTAAGCAGATCACCATTGCACATGCCAATATCTAAAGAATGTAAACTTTGCATTTTTGTCGCTAAGTCAGCACTCTCGTAAGAAAATCAACAAAGATTTATTAAAAACTACAAAGCTGAATTTTGATGTGTAGGAAATTGCACCCGCAGCTAAACTTTATTTTTAGGGTTCCGTACGAACTTAACTAAACTATAAAGGCTGATTTACATCATTCAATTCAGGTGCATTATGACAGTTCCAACATTCTTGAAAGGCAACTTGAATTGAAAGCTAATATGCACTACATTAAACACTTGAACAATGTAAACTAGCCTTAACAGGGTGTCCTTAACTGATGTAATGTTAAAAACGTGCCTTACATAACATGACTATTAACGACTTAATATTCATATTATTGACGACTTTTTTATTATTTATATATTTTACATATCTCATGCTCAGTAAGTGGTTCATACAACCCTAAAACCCGGGATGTAAGTGGTACTTTGCATCATAGGTTTTGAAACCTATGCTGCAAAGTAATTTGAATAAGGAACTGTCAAATTGCAAGAAAAAAAAAGTTGATAGCCTTATTTCAAACACACGGAATCGGATGATTAATCGAATCGGAATCGATTTTAAAACAAATTCTATTCGAATTTATTTAAATATCGAACTGGCCAGTACTAAATATGACGCATAGAGTCACGGAATAAGGCCATAAAAATGTAAACATAGGATTATGAAAATTATGAAATTTTTACTCTGTGGTTTTTATAACATATTTATAACCTCAAAACTTGAGTTTGTCGATTTATTACTTAGCATTTTATTATAAAACATTAACAAATTAAACAGTCAGTATACTTAACAAAATGTCTACTTGCAAATTAGATAATTTTTCTTACGCGAATGCATATATTTGTGATGGTTAAATTCGCTCATAGTGAGTTGGTATTGCCTACTGTTTCGTCGTAATTTCATGTTTTAATTTTCTTATATTTTCCCATAATTTTAACTTATCTTTCATTCGATATGTAAAGCATAGTGCTTACCTCATGGTGTAAGTCATCAAATGCATACTCGTACCATTAGCGCCCTCGCTGCGCTCGGGCGCCAAAAACCTCGTATGCATTTGATGACTTACATCCTTTGGTTAGCAATATACTATTACATATCTCATGCTCAGTAAGTGGTTCATACAACCCTAAAACCCGGGATGTAAGTGGTACTTTGCATCATAGGTTTTGAAACCTATGCTGCAAAGTAATTTGATTAGAGAACTGTCAAATTGCAAGAAAAAAAAAGTTGATAGCCTTATTTCAAACACACGGAATCGGATGATTAATCGAATCGGAATCGATTTTAAAACAAATTCTATTCGAATTTATTTAAATATCGAACTGGCCAGTACTAAATATGACGCATAGAGTCACGGAATAAGGCCATAAAAATGTAAACATAGGATTATGAAAATTATGAAATTTTTACTCTGTGGTTTTTATAACATATTTATAACCTCAAAACTTGAGTTTGTCGATTTATTACTTAGCATTTTATTATAAAACATTAACAAATTAAACAGTCAGTATACTTAACAAAATGTCTACTTGCAAATTAGATAATTTTTCTTACGCGAATGCATATATTTGTGATGGTTAAATTCGCTCATAGTGAGTTGGTATTGCCTACTGTTTCGTCGTAATTTCATGTTTTAATTTTCTTATATTTTCCCATAATTTTAACTTATCTTTCATTCGATATGTAAAGCATAGTGCTTACCTCATGGTGTAAGTCATCAAATGCATACTCGTACCATTAGCGCCCTCGCTGCGCTCGGGCGCCAAAAACCTCGTATGCATTTGATGACTTACATCCTTTGGTTAGCAATATACTATTACATATCTCATGCTCAGTAAGTGGTTCATACAACCCTAAAACCCGGGATGTAAGTGGTACTTTGCATCATAGGTTTTGAAACCTATGCTGCAAAGTAATTTGATTAGGGAACTGTCAAATTGCAAGAAAAAAAAAGTTGATAGCCTTATTTCAAACACACGGAATCGGATGATTAATCGAATCGGAATCGATTTTAAAACAAATTCTATTCGAATTTATTTAAATATCGAACTGGCCAGTACTAAATATGACGCATAGAGTCACGGAATAAGGCCATAAAAATGTAAACATAGGATTATGAAAATTATGAAATTTTTACTCTGTGGTTTTTATAACATATTTATAACCTCAAAACTTGAGTTTGTCGATTTATTACTTAGCATTTTATTATAAAACATTAACAAATTAAACAGTCAGTATACTTAACAAAATGTCTACTTGCAAATTAGATAATTTTTCTTACGCGAATGCATATATTTGTGATGGTTAAATTCGCTCATAGTGAGTTGGTATTGCCTACTGTTTCGTCGTAATTTCATGTTTTAATTTTCTTATATTTTCCCATAATTTTAACTTATCTTTCATTCGATATGTAAAGCATAGTGCTTACCTCATGGTGTAAGTCATCAAATGCATACTCGTACCATTAGCGCCCTCGCTGCGCTCGGGCGCCAAAAACCTCGTATGCATTTGATGACTTACATCCTTTGGTTAGCAATATACTATTGTTGCATCATCTATATCACACAATAATTAAGATCAGGATTCTAACAATAACACATTTGACTTGTTGACGTATTTGGAAGTTCTTCTTGAAACATAACTGCTCAAGACATAAGAAACGTTTGTATTGCCTTAATTTATACATACCTAGCTAGAGCATGGACGGAACCCTTGTTACTTTTTCCTACACTCACAGTCAGCGTTCTTACTCTTTTTAGCTATGCGTTGCTTACTTTCCAATTTTGTTTGTTTAGGTAAAAGTTACAAATTAAAATTTCGATTTTGCGCAGTATGAAATAACTGAATTTCTAGAACCCCAACGTTTTTTTTACTAATCCTAGGTTAACATTGGAAATTAGGGGGCCTTGCCGTAGTGTTCTACCCTGGCCAACTGAATTTCAGGCCAGTTGCCAGTTGTTTTTTTAAACGATCCTACTTAAAAGGTGTATAGGTAGGGTTCCGCAAGGGGCTTGCGATTACCGCATTTTGCTGTTCGCTGGTGTGTGTAACTGCCTTTAGCTTTTGGGTAAGCACACTGTTCTCGTCAGAATTTAAACGTTTGTGAAAAAAATTAATAATTAAAAAAAAATTTTTTTACTCTTTTCCATAGTTGTAATATAACCATGCTGTTCACCCCTTCATACCAGTCATTTATAAAAATCTTTCAAGAAGTTATTTCTTTTTAATTATATCGAGACCAGTACTTACCAAACCCTAAAACCCTTATAGTATAAAAGGTCCGTTAGCTCGTCGTAAAATATATTTCTGTCGTCGGAGATTTTGGCAGTTTTATGTGTCTGGCTGGACACAAAGAGTCGTTTAACGTTCCGAATGGCAATAAAGCATTTCCCATTATTTCAGAACACGAATCTCACACACGTGTCAATATGGGTCAGGCGAGATACGATCCTAATAATTCATGATATTGCCCTCGATTCTGGCCGCCACATTCTTAACTAATTTTAAGATAGCGCTGTCACTTTCTTTACTTTGACATAAGAACAGGATAGCAAATGAACACATGTGTTTGACGTTCCTAATTTGACATAAGCTGCTTTAAATAAGAACCGAGCATAGAGCATATTCCTTATTTTACGTCAAATAAGCAATCTAATGTCAAATTTAAGCAATTTAATGTCAGATTAGGAATGTCAAACACATGTGTTTATTTGCTATCCTGTTCTTATGTCAAATATAAGAAAGTGACAGCGCTACTAAGAATTAGAATTAGTAACTGGACGGCGAGAATCGAGGCCATTGTTTGCCTTTCCATCCCGACAGATGTTAAATACCAGAGAAATGGTATTCGCATGGACATTTATTTTGTTCAAGAGTGTGTATTTGTAACAGTTAAACCTTACGATTTAACTATTTTACACACCTCTGCATTATTATATCAACATAATGTATCAAGGAACTTGCGTTTAAAGCAAGAAAATAATCCCAAGGGATTTAAAGTTGTATGGAAATCCTTAATAGCCCAAGGGTTATTATGAGATTTGAATTTGGAATGTCATGTGAACTACTAAGAAAATAATTTTCAGAAAAAAAAAATATGGCTGTGTGTGTATTAAAACTGTTGCCACACTCGCCTTCTGCGCCTCCCGGCGAGTGTAAAAAGGCTGTATGACTAGTTATCTGTATGTGCTCTTTGCTTTGTATAAAAAAAAGAAACTAAAAAAAAGAAAACGCGGTTTGATTTTGCAAAAGTTTTTCTCTCATTGATTATTACTTCCATTTCGTAAATTGTCGAGTGAAATTAATATTTTGACTCCAGAAGACATTGTGACTAGTATTTTATCGTATTTTGTTATTTATGTTAAATACGATCAATTCGTTTTTTGGAAAAATACGTAGGTAGTGGATTGTGAACGTGAAGTGTAGTTCAGTGAGTGTGAATTGACTTTCGGATCTGTTGCTTCTGGTATGTTTTCAATATTTATTTATGTATCAATATTACATGATTAGGTATATTTCTGAGCTTTATTATCTTACAGACGCCTGCCACCGTCTAAGTAATCTGTGCAGTAGGTGTGTAAAATATAGTATGCTCCTCGGGAATAAATGTGTCTTCGCCTTGGGCAGACTTGAATCCCTCGCTACATTCAGGATTCTTGTCATAATTCCCTCGCTTCGCTCAGGAATTAAAGATTTAATTCCCTCGCTGCGCTCGGGAATTAATCCTAGAATCCTTCATTCCGCTCAGGATTCAATATGCTGCCCGTGACGTTAGACACTACTTTATTCCCTCGTTGCCTAATATACTATATGGTTCTCATGGCTCTACATTTTATATCGTGTAATTCATTCAAAATTAACTTTTACGAATTATTAAAAGCTAGCTAACTAATTAAGTACTATTTTGCAGTATGTCGATGACAGTTATAAACACAAGGTTAAAAATATATTTACGGAATTCTTATAGAAGAAGTTTTATATCGTTTTACCAATTTTTTTTATCTGCCGTAGATACCGGCAGTTTTCGAGTGACAGAGAGATAGGTATGTTATGTGGTAGATACACCTATCTATTGTAAATGAGTAATATAAGATAATAGATAGGTAATTTTTAATTTTGTTTAATTCAGTGAGTGAACTGCAATTGTTGCGGTTTCCTGACAAGTACTTAAGCATGAATCATGCATAAGGGCTTATTAAGCGGATTAAAAATCTTGACATAAGGGTACCCAGAAGATGAATTCAGGTAGTAGGTAGACATTTTAAAACATTCATATTTTATTTTATTATTTACTTTTGCATACTTAAAAAGGTGGTGGTAGGTATCAAAAGCTTCACAGCATTCAATTGTGTTTCCGACATGTTCGTTTTACCGTGAAGTGCGTTGGAGTGGAGCACGTCGAGGCTGCTACGCTACGGCTTGCTTGCGCGCGCGCATACTCTCGACTCGCTCCGCGGCGAAGCGAATTTCGCCGCTCTCGCCCACTGATCTACATTTCACCACCAATATGGGTCAATATAACTGCCTACGCTCAGCCCCTCCGACCGCGGGCGT
Source organism: Scrobipalpa atriplicella (assembly GCA_029255725.1). NCBI lineage: Eukaryota > Metazoa > Arthropoda > Insecta > Lepidoptera > Gelechiidae > Scrobipalpa > Scrobipalpa atriplicella. The sequence goes on along the minus strand of JARACY010001747.1, from coordinate 30,814 downwards.
TCACCTCGCTACTCCAAATCATTGTTCGACAAATGTAAAATGTAGCTTGAGGTCGACGACCTGGTGGTGAACTGGTGAGGCTGGTGGCAGCGGCAGCGCGGGGGCTCTCTTCGAACGCTACGAACACTTGACATTTGGCTGTCGATACGTTGTCACTAACACAAACATAACATCATTCGTTAGTGCGAAGACGTGCCAACTCATTATGTTAAGAGCGCAGTGGCGAAACTGCCTATGTTTATGTTCTTTTTAGATTATTTATTTATTTAAATGGCTTTCATTGAGTGCTACAAGGCAAGTAGGTATGAAGAATTGACACTGCTGTGGCGTATATTTTAAAAGTACCATTAAATAGATAATCCTTTTATATTTTATTTTTGTTGACATGACATACCACTAATAGCAAAATAGTTTTTTCTTGATTTTGGGTAAAAATTATTAATAAGTATTTTAAAAAGAGTCCAAAAATCCCGACTGTAGAATGTATTAAAAAATGTTTCAATGCATTAATTGCAATTTAATGTTCTAAATTGAGTTTTAACATATAATATGACTTATATATTTTTGTAATCTCTTTTTAATTACCTTTAAACTGATACCCCCACTTGATAGGTTCAGTTGAAAAAAAAATATTTGAAGACTTACAATTTGGCGGCAAAATCCGCCATATTGATTTCTAAAATATCACACCAATCTATGAACACTCGAGTGTTTGAGACCAATCAAACGACACGCTAATAGTCGAAATCCATCCAGCCGTTTCGGAGATACGAGGTAATAAAGATATATAAAAACATTTATTATATGTATAGATACGCGCAATACAAGATACGAGCGAAAAACATTTGGAGGGATTCTGGTGTACCTACTCCGTTTAAATATCCTCGGGTGCCAACCGCTGGCACTGCATATTTTTCATAGTTAGTTCTTTCTTATGATTTATGTTTATGCGGCCCGCGACTATATTAATATCGACAAATCTGGCCCGCAACATTCAGAAGGTTGCCCACCCCTGGTCTAAGGTATGGGCTATGTAGTATGTACCTATATATGTATAAAACATTTGCATATTGGTTGAACTCAAGGCGTTCACTACATTGGGGTCCTACCTACCTATAGATCCATAATAATTGAACTAAGCTGTCTGTAAATGGTAGATGATATATAGTATTTTATCATCTTACTTTTAAATAGATATTTGACTGTCATTTTTTTACGAATATATTACCTACGTGACAGAACCTTTTATCCTAATCTAACCTTATAGTCCTATGAACATTCTAAGAAGAACAAAATGTTTAGGTTCTAGCAAAATACTCAGTAGATAACGCACTTATCGTTTTCTAGAATTAACAATATTGCTGATATGATAATAATAGTATGTAACTGTAGTATTTTAAGATGACAAAAGTCCTGGTACTCGCGAAGTCACGAGTCTAAGAAAGTTTCCAGGTACCTTTTAAACAAAACAACAAACAAAACAACACAAACAAACAACAAACAAAAAACAAACTTTCACCGTTAAGAAATAACATTAGGTACGACATTTTTATAAAAATACTTAACAATAAATTATTTTAATACCTAAAGCATCATGTTGCTATGCTAGGCTTTTAGGGGCGAACAAAGCTGCGACAGTGGCGCCATAAGTTTTAAATTAATTGTGCCTGAAATACAAACATTTTCATGAATATTTTACGTTTCGCGAGAATTGGAACTAAGTAATTCTCCATTTTATAATCCATAATATAATAATTCATAATGAGTATTTAAGCTCCCTGCCGTGACACCACAGGAACTAAAAAAGGCTATCTCCCAGATGAAGAATAATAAAGCGACGGGCCCAGATGAAATTCCAGTTGAAGTGTGGAAGCAACTGAAAGAAAAGGGTATGCTCTGGCTGTATGAACTCTATAACAGGCTTATTATGGGTGAACCAATACCTGACGCATGGCGTAACAGTTTCCTCATGCCATTCTATAAAGGAAAAGGAGACGTCCGCGATTGTAACAACTACAGGGCAATAAAACTTATGTCTCATACCTTCAAAATCTGGGAGAGAATCATCAACAACAGGCTGGTTGAACTAGTTAATCTCACTGCCAACCAATGTGGATTTATGGCTGGGAGAAGCACCTCAGATGCCATCCAAAGTATCCGAATACTGCTCGAAAAGTCGAAGACAAGTAATACAGACCTGCACATGATCTTTATCGATCTTGAAAAAGCGTTCGATCACGTCCCTCGTGACTTAATCTGGGATGCTCTGAGATCACAGCTAGTGCCAGAGCAATACATAGCGCTACTTAAAGACATGTACAATGGCGTCACGACTCAAATACTATGCCCAGCAGGAATTTGTGAAAAATTTGAAATCAAGGTAGGAGTTCACCAGGGATCCGCTCTCAGCCCATTGCTTTTTAACATTGTTATGGACTACCTCACAAAAGACTGCCAGAAACCAGTACCGTGGAACATACTATATGCAGATGATGTGGCATTAATATCAAAATCTGTCGAAGACCTGCAAAATGTCTTCAACGCATGGGTTAAATCGCTGGAGGATAACGGTCTCAAAATTAGCCGGAAGAAGACTGAACACATGTCCTGCATATTCAACGACACAACAGATGCTAGCCAAATAAAATTATACATAGATAACATGCCTATACCGACGGTAGACCGTTTTAAATATCTAGGATCGATCATAAGCTGTGATGGCAAAATAGACAATGATGTAAATCACCGAACCAATGTGGGATGGATGAAGTGGCGACAACTCACAGGCGTAATGTGCGACAGAAAAATGCCTATCAAACTGAAAGGCAAACTGTATAAAACAGCAATTAGACCTGCTATACTGTATGGCACTGAGTGTTGGGCATCAACTAAACAACATCTCAATAAGCTTCACACGACAGAAATGCGTATGCTACGCTGGTCAGCGGGTGTCACGCTGTTGGATAAAATCCGGAACAACTACATTAGAGGAAGTTACAAAGTATCCCCCATCATTGACAAAGTGAAGGAGAAAAGAATGCGTTGGTATGGGCATGTGCTTCGACGCCCTAAAGACCACATGGTACAAGTGGCCCTAGACTTACCAGTGACGAGGCGTGGACGCGGAAGACCCACCGCTACTTGGTTAACGACGGTTACAAAAGACCTGAAAGAACTTAATTTAGACGCCGAATCAGCACAGAACAGACCAGAATATAGAAGACGGACAAGGAGAGCCGACCCCAGATAATGGGAATAAGGCTTAGGATAAGAAGAAGATAATGAGTATTTAAGCTTAGTGCTTAGTGCTACATAGCTTTTATGCTTAGTGTGAAAACGTAAAATATTCATGAAAATGTTTGTATTTCAGGCACAATTAATTTAAAACTGATGGCGCCACTGTCGCAGCTCTCGAAACACCTTAAGTTTACATCGTCAAACCCAAAGACATCATTTAACGCAATCGCGCCGAAGTTATTTATACATATTTCGTAGAGCTCTCAGATATAACACCGACTGTGATTGTTGACCAAAATATTGGAAGGAAAGTGGCGCGCTGAACAGCGAGCGTGCTCGGTGGCTCGCTCCAAGTATCACGATGAACTCTTACATAAGGACTCACCTTGCTTTCGAAAATATCATCGGATATTTTTGCCATTTCTTCACCGAACAATACCTCGTCGCATAAGTCGCTGACAGAAGAAAGTAGCTCGTTACGCGAAGAGACGTTATCTGAAATCGAGATCGTGTACGGTACTTCTCTTCTACGTGATATAACGCCAAAAAGGCAGTCAAGCATTTGAGTAACTTTAGTCGTGTTTGTTTTGTATCAAAGGTGGTTTTGAGTTCAGTGAAATGTAATCAATTATTTATGTCATCAAATCAAATCACTTGTCTTACACGGCCAGTTGGCCGGTTGTAATGCTGTGCACATAACATACGTGTTAACGGCAAACCAGCTCATATTTTGGCCTGGGGCGGTTGTGCCTCGGACAGGTTGCGCCGTGGCCCAAGGAGAAACACTCCGCCGCCGCTCTACATTCAGCGAGTTTGGAGCCGATGACTCCTCGTGACCGTGTCCTCGTTTACGAGTGCTGCTTTATCTCGCCGAATTTCTCTCTTCTGTTCCGCATCATCACGAACAAAAAGTCGAGACCCGTTCGGTGGAAGCGCGGCCTAGTTGAGGCAGCGACATACCCACATATCGCTGCCGCATTGATATACCTACGATCAACATCCAGTCTGAAAGTCCCTCGCTGGAGGTGCTAATTGTCTGCGCAGAGGACTAGGAAAATACCAACTGAAATAAATGTTACCGCTCCAATGTAATAACAAGAATAAACTTTGTGGTTTGGCCCCATCAGCAAGAACCGTATTTATTAAAATGTCTCCTACAACAAGCTTTTTTCGGAGAACCAGGACGGCAGGTTTTACAAGAGTAGTTTTGCTAAAGGTGTTTTCATGTCAGACCAAACTGCGAACAGAAAATTAAAATTGCACGTCGTACGCACAAGCGTAGGTATATTGGCAATACTTAAAAATTGACAGAAGATTACAAGCACCTGGGGACGATACAACAGTTATACAAATTGTTTCCAGTCAATACAATTTACAGTTGTTGGAGCTGGTTGCTGGTTACAAAAACACCAATTTACGTAATTTCTCCATCGGCGCTAATAAATCCGTTTCTCTGAAAGGCTTTATTGCAATCGGTAGATCGGAGCGAGGCGCGGTCGGCGGCCGGACGACCGACGTGAAGAACCGTCGCCGGCGCAGGCAGCCTCTGCTTCTCCGTAAGGCAGTGACTATTAGCTACTGTAGTAGGACGGCGCCTACTGACCGACCAAATAAATAAGAATCAGACATAGTTGTACTTTTTACTTTCCCAATTTGAAAAGCGAGAATGCCCTTAATAACTCATAGCCTCACTGGCTTTAGTTCTAGTAGGTACGAATAGGCAGACATTAGGCTATATACTATTATATAGGAAGGGCAATGTAAAAAGTGTTAACTATCTGCATCAGTTTAAGAATTATGATACCGGATCTATCAATTTGTAGAGTTCAAATTGCCATTTGGATCGACCTGGCTCTATTAGGTACAAACGAAATTACTTCAATTCAATTATTTTTAACCAATAAATAGTAAATTAATTGTAAGCACATTTGGCAGAATTACTGTCAACGCGACGTTGTCGTTCGGGAGCTCAGAGATAAAGATAGGATTTTGATATTCTTCTAATTTCAGGATAAAAAAAAAATTATGCTTAATTGATTGCTGCTAAAATTATCATTAAAAAGTCCGTAAATGTGGAAGTGAGCTTTTGGGTTTTCCCTGGAAAACATATTTGTTTGAGCGTTACGTATTACGTAAATGAAATGTTTAATTTAACAGCGTAATATACCTATTCATTGTTCAAAATCTTCAACATGGTAGAAATTTATAGTGGATACCTATAAAAAAATACCGTTTGGAATTAAAAAAACTATAAATCCCTTATCCAAGTCATTTGTTGTAAGAGTAATTTTGCTGCTGTGAGCTGATACAAGTTTAGAATAATAGAATCACAATTCTTCTAATTTAACTACAAGCAATGAAAATACAGTCAGGTCATAAAATTATTATAATGCGCAGTAGACCGGCTTATTGGTAAAAATAAATTATAGGTAATTGCTATTATTGGTTTAGAACTCACGGAAACTATTTTAAATAATAATATACTAAGCTTTTCATAAAAATATAGGGAATTACGGGACGGGTCCAGAAAACTAAAAGAGGTGCTCAGTCAACAAAAATGAAAAATATCACAAAGAAATTCTTCTGGTAAACGAAAACAGTTTTTTCTTCCTCATACAAATTGTCTTATCAAAGTGGTAATTTTGTATGGGAAGTAATTTTTTTTTTTCATTTAATAGGAGTATTTTTTTTGTGAAAGGTGTTCAGTTTTGTAGACTGCGCAACCTCTTTCAGTTTTCGGGCCATCGTTCCTTGCACCCTGTACATCCGAGTCGGTTGTTTTAGTTCCTAAAGGATGTAAGAGTGTGCCAAATGTAAACAGTTCTAACTTATTAAATACTATACTGTTCCTTGACCCGAGACTGCGTGTATCGGAAACCCTTTGCGTGTTTAACCCTCGGAGAACAAAACAAAACTCGTGAAATCGGCTTGGAATCAGTATTAAAATCAATCTAGGTACCCGATTCTGGCTAGAATAATATTTGAGAGCTTTTTCACATCGCTTGCTTTTGACGCATTGCGGAACATTCAGCACTAGCACTAGCAGTATGATAATATTATAAAAAACTAAATTTCGGATGTCGTAGTATTATTAAATTTATCATTTTGTTCTACACAACATTTTACATAAATTACGGTAGAGATGTAGGTGCCTAATGTAAATTAAACAAGTATATTTTTCTTGTGTACGCTTAACGATAGTGAATATCATGTTTATGTGTCAACTTTCCCTTTCAATATTAAAATTATGTGATTATAAAATTAATATGTTATGGTCGGTTGTCGGCGTGTGGTACTCGGTGTGCAATACCGCGCGGAGGCGCGGGCGCAGCGGGCGCGTGCACCAACAGCCGCTAAATGTCGCGCGGCCGCGGCGCGGCCTCCGCACTCACAAACGGCCTTTGCAGTTCGGCGCGGTCGACGACCCGGCCACAGGTCGTTGACTGGGCCCGTATTTAGTTTTCACTTTCATTCTTACTAAGGATAACTGTACTAATACGTCACGAAAATATTCACCGACCGATCCGGCACCGCAGTTCCTGGAGCCCGCAGAGAATAGCAATATGAAATTGACACACATTTTAGGCAATGAGCTACGCCAAAAACGGTTTGTGCCAAAAATACTTTACGGTCTCGTGTTGGTGCTAGAATGCGAGATACTACTCAAGCATAATGATAATATAGTCACTGGGCGTCGTCGCCCAAAATGTCAATAGAGAAATAATTCAATTAGCATATTAAATGTCATTTGAAATGAAATCACGTTAAACGCTCAACTTGTACGTCAGTCACCCGCCTAGCAGAAGGTTGTTGCACTAATGATAGCCGATGTCGTAACTCGTGCTACGAACCGGTGTCCTTTTGGAGCATTTTGGGTACAATTAGGTAATTTCGGTGGGTGGTGGGGGATAGGCGAGGTGGTGGGGCGCGGTGCGTGGGGTTGCAGGTTCGGTGGTTGCGCAAGCGTCGGTCGTCGACTCGGTTATGTCAGCGGTTTACGTAAGCCTCACCTCGCAACGCTCTCGGGGCAGGCGCCAATTGTAGCCCGCGACCATTTCGCACTTCGCGCGGACTATTTGCGGACACCCGTTGCTTGTTAGCGCGCCCTGCACCGCAACACCGCAACCGACCGCATCAATATCAGTGCATTGTTCGCTATGACTCTCCTGCATGCTAACCAGTTTGATTAGTAGGTAACACTTTGAAAGCACGTAGTCAGTATGCGCATACATATCTACGTAAACTTATCCGTTTAGGAATTCATCAATTTTTCAGCTATGCTACAAATTTTCAGCGCTACACTGGAACCAACCCTCATTGACTAAAATACTTACAATCTGAAACTGCGACGATACCTAAATTATAGGTTGTCGATTATACTTTTCAAACATTACTTTGAAAATCGAAATCAACTGTTGCGCAAAATCAAACCTGCTGCGTAATAATTAATACATTAGATCGATTCCTTTTTACCATTAATCTGTCTATTTAAGGTATTCTTTGGAGCTAGTGCCCTAAAGGGACAATTATGTGTTATAGTTGCGGTTAACATAGAGAAGGGGCTCGAGATTGCGTCAGCGGATCAGCGTCGGGCTCGGAGAGCGGCCGGGCTCAACGCACAAGGTTGCAGAGGTTCAATGATCTAGAAATATAAGGCCCGACCCCGCCCGGTGCGCTGCGGCTACGCGCCCGCCGCACCTAACACCTTGGGCCTGCGCGCGCGCACCGGCGTGGTCCAGTGAACGCCATCGCGCGCCGCCGCCTCCGCCGCCTGCGTAGACTGTACTACGCGTCGTAGCCAGCTTACAAGAGAACTTACTGTTTTTAGATGCATTTTTTATCACGACAGAAACAAGACTTTCCACGGTAAAATATTACAATAATTGAAACATGCCAAATTAATGTAAAAGCCATAGTTGAACTAGTTCCAAGAAAATGATGACAGTTTTGTTTTAACGGTACACGCACAAAGTTGGCGATGTAACCTTCAAAAGAGAGAACGTGGCTTCGTAAGCACGTCCAATGTGCCAACTCTTTTTTTATGTTGTCGTTTCGCAATTTTTATAAACATTTTTGCCTTCGACCTTTTCGAGCCGCCGCGCCGCCCAATTTAGCCCATTGGTATTCCTGTAGCGATGACGAGTATTTTTCGTAACTTCTGCTTCGGCAACGTGCACAACATACAGCACGAGCGATAGGTAAGTAAAAAAATATATATTAAATCATAAATGTTGAAAAATATTATGAAGATGTATGAAAATCGTCTAGATCTTCCTAGCTAGATAATAAAAGTTTGGTTGATTTCTGAATTAGAAAAAATCAAAGATGTGATTATGTATTTTATGCTGAGCTGTGGAAGAACTGTGGGAAAAAAGAGGTTTTTGCACAGCAGTGGAACAAATGAGGCAACAAAGGAAAATCTTGTACGAGTATGTATCTGTCTGTATTCTATGTATCTATCTGTATTCTACCTCTAAACAAGGTCCTATCTTGTCAACACGTAGGTAAATCTATCCAGTGTTCGATAAGTACAACCGTTTTTTAGGATCCACCCAGTAGTAGTTCTAGTTATTACTCGTAGATTCAGGCAAATTTGTATGTCTTAGAATAATAGAGGTCAGTGCTTAGAATAATAATTCACAATAAACTCGGGTGTACTGTACAGGATATTTCAATTTGAAAAAATATATGACATAAATTATAATATACGTATTGCATTTTTAATTAGTTTTATATAACCGGGATTTTTTCGCGATCGTGACCTTTATAGATTACTCATTGGATATTTTTTATACCTACTTAGTTTTAAGCCATGTAAGTGTTATTATAAAGATTTTACTATCTCCAAGAAATTTGAAGTATTATATATAAGAAATCACCGAAATCATAGTAGCCTTCTGACGTTTTGACAATTTAACAAACAAATTTGACAAGAAAAAAGAAAAACAACCAACCTACCAAAAGTTATGCGAATCTTTAATTTGCAATACACAGCTTTTAAAACCTATAGGCAGACTAACAAACGCTATTCATTGTTCACATAAAATAAACTCAATACAATCTTTCATATCTCCACAGTCTCCCTCATTTTTCACTACTTCCATTATTACACTGCAATAATTTCTGATAAAAGATTGAATTATATTTATTTTATTTTTATTGCTTTCATTTTTACTCAGAGAACCGTTAAACGTTGACAATTTCTCCGTTCACTTCTTTGCTTATTCTGATTACAAGGCGTAGAAAGCGTCACTGTGCTTATACAACTATTTAAAACCGCGCCTGAGCAATCGAAACTTGGTTTCAGTTACCAAAAGCCTGCTGTTTCGCGATTGGCACTCAAACACGCAGTTCATCGACCCGCCGGCCCGCTCTACGAAGATTTTAGCGATTTTGCAAACTGGTCAATACCAATACACACAACGGTGCGATTTATGCTGCAAACGTTCGCTTGGCAACAGTTTCGAGATAAGTGTTATCTCAAATCTGAGCAAAAACATAGTCAGGTCAGCTGGTGGAATGGCAGGAAGCAGAGCGGAGTAGCGTTACCGGAACGCAACGCAAGCCTTTCACGCACTTAATTTGGCAGGACCCCCTTCACGCCGCGCCTGCCGCACACGCCTCACGAGAGAAAGTAGCTAGCCTACGCAATTCTAGGGTCAACGGCCGCACTCGAAATGCTTACTTCTCACAAAAAGTGACACATTAACTGCGTGCATTTCATATTCAGTATGTGTGGTCAGTTTCTTGCACGGTTGCCGAGTGGACGATGATTAGGTCAGGCCGGTAAGTATCCATTGTTGTTGGTGGTTGGTGGGCGGGCACGTCGTTACAGAAAACCTTCAATGCCTATCCTGAACGCGATCATTGTTTATGTTTTTTTGTCTTCTGTTGCTGAGGTTACCTACGTGACGTGAGTTTGGTATTCAACCATAACAAACACTTCGACGAGTTATCTCATGAAACATAATAAAAGATACAAATTTCGCAATAGCATTGTGATTATCAAAGTTTTTTATTAACTCCCTATTTTTAATAAAATAAACCAATGTCAAATTACTTGTAAGTATCACACTCCATGGTATCATGAAAGCAAAACGAAGGGTCGTGTTTAGTTTAGGCCCAATCAGAATCATCAGCAAAAAATAACCGTATTAAAACATAACAGAATAGTGTTCCACTGGTCCACAAAACTAAGCGCATGGCAACGAGCGCACACGCCTGGAGGCTATGTCGAATTAATACAAGTAGATCGAAACAGATACCATGCTTTTTGTTATTTCACGTCTCTACATAATCATAAACATTGAAGTGATTTAGATCCGACCTTGTTGGCGTGCTATTGTAGTTTATGTTCCTTTCTCTTGCGCACAGTAGCGCAAGTATTTGAATATTATTCAGTACAGTACAGCTTATTAAGCACAATGCTGTTTGTTTAAGCTTGAGAGGGCACCATGTTCTATCAGACTGTGGAATCACCAGTACATTTTTAGGCTTTTGGATGAGTTCGCTTCGAACCATCCACCAGTTCTGGATCACAGCTACGACTAGATTCAAGAACAAATTTAATCCAGCTGTGAATCTGGGTAAATGAGTCCAAAGCATAACATAACCAAAACTTAATATCACATTGCACAGTTTAATTCACTGTTAGTAGTTAGCGTTAGTCGCGACAGTATATTTTCGTAGCACAGTGATATTCAGCGTTAGCATATTATATTATTGTAACAAAAAAGTTTGCTTTAGTCGCTACCTTATATTTTCGTAGCACAGTGAAATTCAGCGTTAGCATATATTTTTGTAACAAAAAAGTTTGCTTTAGTCGCTACATAATTTTCGTAGCAGTGAAATTAAGCGTTGGTCGTGTGTATATCATATTTTCGTAGCACAGTGAAATTTAGTGTTAGTCGTTATATTATGATTATTGTATTGTATACTTTCGTAGCACTGTAAAATGCTGTGTAGTGTAGCGTTGGTAAAGTTGTTACAAAGCTATAATCACGGAATAGTATATTGGTTTACCAATTCTTGCATTCGCTGGAGCATTGATAGCAAAGTTAGTCGCAGTAGCGCATAAGCGTTAGTTACCAGTCACCATAAAATTCCGTTCAGCAGAGTTATATACCTACCTATTTTGTATTTGTAAAAATATATTATTTATTATTAAAAACCTGATTTGTCCCACTACAAGGCAGAGGCCAAAAACATTTTTTAAATTATATTAAATAGCAATGTATTAAAAGCACAGTCATGATAAAAACTTAATCTTCATCTGTACATAAAAACTTCGTCTAAGGCATTTGATTAAAAGAAATTTGTAATCAAACTTATTTGACATCCTGCGCGAACTAAAGTTAATGAGTGATAATTCTAATTAGGTATTAGTGTATTATATAATATTATCTATTTGTCTTGGTGTGTTTACCGTCTCACGTTTGCAGCACAACCATTAACTAATTTAATAAATACTTGTATGTCAGCGGTGCGAGTATTAGAGCATGATTTAAAGACACGTCGAGTAAGTACATGCATCTGCGCAGTTATTCGAGTCGTGCCCAATCATGTGTTGATTTATGGTGTTGGTTTGCATGAAGAATGAGATGGCCGCAGGACACGTGAGGCTGGTGGCAAGCTGGGCCGCGCCGGCGCACCACACGTGCCGCCGTGCCATGGAAAATCACAGAAAACAAGGACGCAGTGCAATGGTTCATTCAACCGGACGTTGTTATTCAACAAGCGCACTATGGTGAAACAACGTAGATCTTCATTATTATTAACAAAGCCCAGCGTTATGAAATATCGGCCGATGTTTGACTTCGCTGGGCACGTACCGAGCCCTACGCAAACTGCCGAAATTCGCCGCAAGCGCAACTAAATGGTGGAAAAACAAGAAAAATTACATAATGTTTATTTACGGTCTACGGAATGACGCACAACTCTTCAGATTATAGCCATAACCATAATATTTACGAAAACGTAACATCTTGTAATCACACAAAATTATAAATGTCAATCATCGTGTATATGTTTTGTTACCTACTTTATAATGCCTAAACGGCTTACTGACTTCGATGAAACGACTAATTTCGATGTAATGTTGTATAATAATAATAAAGCTGAAATAACACAGAGGCAACTTTTTGCGTAGGGAAAATAAATTTTATTTCAATAGAATATCTATCGGTAGGTAAATAAATTCGTGTTGAATTTATTATTTGCATCCACTCGCTTGTTTGAAAAACGATTTTGAAGTTTTTTTTTGACAAATCATAGATGTAGGTAATATAAAATACTCACTGAAGTGTTTAACTGCAGCAAACGGAACAGTAATAAGTGAATTAGAACGAAGGGTCCGGTATCCCTTGGATAGGAGCCCTATTTGAGCTAGCAAATCGGGACCATCTTATCTACTGGCAGTATAATCTTCATTACAGGGTGGTTTTACACAAATCTAAATAATTACTTTGTTGCTAGATTTGTATTTATGATGTAAACGATAACATAAACATCGAAGAATTTTTTTCTGTACGTTTTTCTACTTAGATAAAATTAAAATGACCTAACCTTTTGAAAAAGCTATGTCGTCGTTTTCTAGCGTAGGCATTTCACAGTTTCGCTAATAAATTTCATTTTGTGGCTTTGGAATTGACATAGAATACCATTATACTGCCTATTGAATATTTTTTCTTGATTAAATTAATGAGCTCAAAATTTTTAATTTAGTTACACAAGTCAGTGGGTAAAACCTAGCAAGATAAAATATTTTGTCCTTGTTGTATTACGTAAAATACGGCCTAGATAATAAAATTATGTAATTAGTAGGTATATTATATATAACTAAAATTTGTTCTGGTTCTTAGTAAGTAACATAAGTACCTATAGTATTTCCAAGTGGGTACTAAAATAATCGTAAACAATTATTGACGTCTTTTAATCGAAGCAAATGTTTCTAAAATTTTATTATTATTATTTATTTATGAGCCTGTGGTGTCCCACTGCAGGGCAAAGGCCTCTCTCCCTTCTTTCAATTTTTCTCGATCTAGTGTCGGTTCTCTCCATTCAAAATAAATTTTAGATACTAAAAAATTTAAACGCAATGAAATAAAAGTTTTGGTATTTTAACTACTTTGTCAACATTTATCATTTATTTTAGGAATGTGTTTTTTAAATGAAAATACGTGACAAATTGTTTACCTTTATTTTAGTACCTACTTGGAAATACTATAACCATGTCTCATGAACATTGGCCATAGAGAATGTCTTAAAGGAGTTTGCATGAATTCGCACATCAATAGGTAGGTATCAATACCTGAGCCATCTCAAAGCTAACATAATCCAGTCAGGTCATTGTCCAATCGGTCCTCGGATCGGTGGAAATGTCCAAAATTTACATAGATTCACCAAAAAATTGCATATAGAGCAGGGATGCACAGACCGCGGCCCGCGGACCTTACGCCTATGGCCCTCAAGGAAGGCTGCCATTGCCATCCTTCCGGGCTTCCCATGTAGCGTCTGGTTAGACCTGGCCGGGCTCACAATGAATAAAAATACAGTGATCGTCACCTGTAGGTATTATTTAAAACAACATCTATATATTTTCGTGAAATGTTGTGCTCGCTTCGTTCGCACTATTTCATGATTTTAATTAGTCGTGGTGGCCCGCCATTGGTTCTTAATTTTCCCGAGTAGTCCATAGTCCCAATAAATCTGTGCATCCCTGACATAGAGAAATCCTAGGAAAAAATTAAAAATTCTAGGCTGAAAAAAAACGTAAATCTTTTAAAAAAATACTTAAATCGGCCATTATTTTCAAATACAAGTAGGTAAGTACCACAAAACGAAACAGTCGGTCGAAAGGTCTAGTCACTAGATCGAGCGATCTGTAACACTTATCGCTATAAATAGCGAATATTCTGTGCACAAAGGACATTTAACATTCATTCACACACATCTAACTAACCTCATATTCCATCAACTCGCAGAATGTATGCAAAGCAGCGCAAGCCGCATCGCGAGGAGTGTGGTGAAATCTAAACTACAACCCTAAAATAAAATCCTCAATTTGTATTCATGGCTCGGCGACAAATGCAGACAAAACGAACCGAGTGATGGTGTAACCGCGTGAGTGTGGTAGTAATGGGTAGTAATGTACCGGGTTCGTTCGCCGATAAAAGCGAAAGTGCAGGGCATTAGGACAACGACCGGCTCCTGCGGCCTGCGACCGCGGGTTTCCTGGGCCGCTCCGGGGCTCCGGGCTCATCGCCAACGGAGCACTCGGCCAGAATCTCAAACACTCCCTTCTAGCCGTGACCGGTAACAACCAGATTCTAAGAGTAGTTAGTACCAGAATTTTAACCTCAAAGCATTTGGCAATAACATACATACATATCAATATATCTCTAACCGAGTGGGCTGAGCGTCATCGACCTCAGAATGGGGAGTTTTCGCAACATCTGACAAGGTTTGAGGGTAATTTTTAGAAAGGACGAGCTGTGTATTACTGCAGCAATTATGTGTGTTACTGTAGCGATAGGTTGTCAGCTTTTCGCCCAAATTGCAATACAACCAAACCCTCGTCTCACTCAACCCTCTACTGATTCCTACAGTATACCGGGGAAGAGAAGTAGCTGGAACATTCTATGTTCTTCTATCTTTCCTAACCTAGCACGGCAAAAGCTTAAGTATATCCTTGCTAAAGTAATACAACCGGTATTATTTTTTACGGGTATAGAGAGAGTGACGACCAGCTGACGACCCACGGAGACAGTATGGGCACTCCCTCCTCATGAGCCAATCACGGCCCAAAAAAAACTGGATATCTAACTTTAAACTTTACACCGTTTGCATGCATACCTAATCCGATTTTCGTAGGAACCAGAAATGGCAAATTATTCTAAAAAAGCGGTTGGTTGTAAGAAGTACCTAAATATACTATTTAATAACGAAACTTTGGTGGTGGTTAAAGTCCTAAGGGGTTGCACATGAAGTTTGATGACGTAGGTAGCTTGCGACCAAATTACGCACTTAGTCGCCGCCTAAATTAAGGCACCCAATCAAATTAACACCCTGTCACAGAATTAAACCCTGTGTAGCTGACGAGTAGCTATGAAAAAGAAGTGATTTTGATGAGTTTGCCACCAAAGTAGATTTTCTCAACTTCAAATGTGTGAAAAAATACTACCTAGGTACTTTCCTAAATAATGTTAAGATTAGGGTAGAGACTGTTACAGATTGAATAGACTTGCAAGCATCTGTGATGATGATTAAACGCCTGCAGGTATTGCAAGAGAATAAGCATCAGACGCGACGAGGCAAAGACGAAATATAACGTTAAGGCGCCTGCCGCCGCCGCCACCAATAGCCAAGGAAGTTATAGGCCGTAAGGGGCCATAAAGGTTGGCTATTTCATATAACTTCGAGCTGTATCCAGATTTGTGTTTCATGGACGTAAGTTAAGTGCCTACCTAAAACATCAGCAACAGTTTGTATTAAGGTAAAGATATAAATAAGACAACCATATCACGTGCCTAAACTAAGGAAGAAAATCTTTTGATCCACATAGATGCAGATCATGGGCATTTAGTCCTTGTCCCTATTAAAGGCTTTTGTTATGAAAATAGCCTTGTCTCTCCGTACCTACTAACAGAGAGAAACCAAACAAAGTCAGTCTAGTCTTGATAAACGACATTGACGAGTTGACGCATATGAAGGCAGCTGCATTTCAAATTTCCCTCTAGTCGGTGGAGACAGCCAGTCGCGTACCTGTCTGGGGGGCGCAATCGTTACCCGGGCGCGACGGTCTGCATCGGCAGGCATGCGCACTGCGGCGAGCGACCACTCTAGAGTAGGAAGTGAGGAGGATCGCTGCACGCCGGCGAGTGCCGAGTGGCTGGTGCCCCGAGCCCCGTACCGCGCCGCCGCGCCGCCGCCCGCTCCCGCAGTCCTCGCCGCGCCGGCTCCGCGCGCTCCACGCTAACCACAACATGGTGAGTCACTGCTATTATGTGCGAAACTAACGTGACCTTTACAACCAGCGCAGATAAAACTAAAATAAATCGCTCCACTAACCGCTAAGTGTTATGCACCGGATTGAGTGACGTATTTGCCTCACCAGTGAGTGAATTACCTTCTCCGGTGTAGATAGTTAATCTTGCTAATCCAATTAAGACTTACATGATAATAAACTGAGGGCAGTCCCAGCGAGAATTGTCATGGAGTTTATACTACTAAGTCAAGATTTATTATACCTTTCAGGTAATGGACAACCGTATGCATGAGGAGAACAAAAATGAACCGAGTTCTTCGATCTTCGTAACTAACTTGCAAAATGGAGACAACGTTAATTATTCCCTTATTTTGATAAAAGGCTTAATAACAAGGAATAATTCTAACAATCAAGATAAATTGTTTTGTACCGTAACTAACAATGGTACGCAAACAAAGTCGAAATGGAATGTTCATAACGGAGAATTTAAAATTTTAGTTGAATTAAAAAGAGGTGAAAACGTGATCGAATTGGAATATACGGAACAACAGCGCCGGACTTTGCTACTGGATTATACTCCTCGGAAAACGAATCTACGAGTCACACCAGTTTACATAGTCTGCCAAGGTCACGATGGATGTTTCCAAAGTCCGCCAGGTGTTGACGACTCAATTGAAAGTGCTTGTGCTCGAATATCAATTGGTGCGAAGCTAATCCAGAGTATTACTGCCGAGAAACTGTATGAAAGTGGCGTCGGAAGAAAAACATTCCAGCTAGAACACGAAGTGAATCCAAAAAAGCCAGAATGCATAGTATTCAAGAGCAGTCTCAATGTAAACAAAGCCCGAAAGATGAAACAGGCAGAATTGTGGGCGCACTTTGGAAGAGAGCTCATGCTATCAGATTTAGGAAGCAACGAAAGAAAGTTCTTAGGCTTCATTTCCTGCACCCGTTTTAAAGGCACAGACGTCGTCGATAAACCGATGACACATGATGAGATTGTCACTATGACTGAAGCCTATGCTGCACTAGGAGGTGGTGGTTTAGCACTGTTTGGAACGGCGTGTTTGTACACATGGCCAACCTCCGTTGAAGAAATTGTTTCGAAATTCTTGGACTCCACACCAGTCAATTCACGACGGTTTATGGACGATAGCGGCTACAGAGGAACGTTAGGTGGATGCTTTGCAACTACTCTTGGATCTGTTTTTCATGAGCTCGGTCATACATTTGATTTGGGGCACACGAAAGACGGTATCATGGGGAGAGGTTTTGATAATATTGATCGCGTGTTTCTTGTTGGCGAGAAAAGATCCGTTGCAGTTAAAGATAACATGAATAATTTCAGTGGAAAACCTGTTCAGCATTCCACTGTTTCTCTTCAGCGTAACATAAGTGTTACCATGAATGTCGCAGAACCGATGAGGGTTTTAGGGCCGAGAAGTAAAACCACATTGGGAAATTTTGCTTCTATGTCGAAGTCTGATATTGTAAGGAGGAGCCCGAATGTCACACCTATAACGCGACCATCGAGTGTCTACTCAAACATCACAAACAGACTATCAGACTCAAAGAGAAACTTAAACAGAACCAACGGAAATGACTCTGTTTATTGGACAAGAAACTGCGCTGTTCTTTTATCATATCACCGATGGTTTAATAACGAGTATGGTAGAGAGAGACAAGCAATAACGAGATACTTAAAATTTGATACAAATAAGATGTTGATTTTATCTACTGCTGGCATAAGAATAGTGGAAGTTAGAGACGACTCAAACGGCATGGTGCTAGATTCGTATGAGTTTACCGACCGCTTGCCAGAGAAAAGGTTTTTAGTGCCCTTCACGTTTTCGCCGAAAACCAAAGTTTTAACAATAGTAGTTGAAGATGACTTGGGAAACGTGTTAAAGCAAACATTTGCCTATTAGTGTGTGTTACAGTGTTACAGAAAAAATGACAATAACGTGAGGAAGATATTATTAAAAGAAGTATAATAAATAGACAAATACAAAATATACACTTAGAATACATTGTACATACAAAAACTATTTTTCATTACTGTGACCAATGTGTAAAATGAAAAATCTTAAGAATAACAAAAAGCCTTGTATCCGATCTTGTAGCAAACAAAAAACAAAACATTTTGGCGGCTGCTGTCAAAACAAGCTGTCTGTTAGTCATGTTATTCTCGCCAACACATCATCAGTGGCGTACCTATATCGTAAATTCTGTAGTTGGGTCTTTTAAATTAGAACTTGGAACTTTAAGCAGATGTATTGTGATTATTCTTTGCAGTGACTTAAAAATTTAAATAAAGTTTAACTATTTCTGTGGTCATGTTTTATAGTTTATTCAAATGGCCAGCAACAGTGATTTAAATGAGGAGCCCCCGAAATTCTATGAGACTCTCAAACACTTCCCAACTGTTTTAAACGGAAGAATAAATATAATAGAGTTTTTGGAAGCATCCCAGGATTTAATACGCGTGGTTGGTGAGTATTTTACTGTTATCTTATACACAATATTCAAGACAAATTAGAAGTTCCCAAACCTTGAGCGAAGATTAAGCATGTTAATCAGCATAATCACGAGCGAGGCCAACTATGATAATAAACGTGTTTTTATGTACAGATCACCTAGGCACATCGGGAGCACCAGTTAAATATGACATGCAAGGAAATATTGATGTAAGTAACAAATAAATAATAATTATTATTAGCAATATCAAAATAATATAAATATTTAAAATAATACATTATGATATAAAGTTATATAGTTTATAGATATTAAATCATTTTCAATACAACTCATAAAACTGTGAGTTTGGACACAATTACATAAAAAAAAAAAACTACAGAGTTCGATAAAGACAAAACAACAAAAAAATTGGCATCTTATCAAATATGATTGGTATGAATAAATAGCTAAGACTTAAATATTAGTTGTGTTTATTTTAGTAGGTTAGATGGGACACAATAATGATTACCTACCTATTTATGATTTCAGAAAATAAAGAAGTATTTTAAATATGATGAAAGTTCCTGTTTGTTAGAGCTGATGTATAATGAAACTGCCAAAGGCAAGCCGGGAACAGAGAGTGTTGTATGGTTAAACAGGTAAGAAATACAAAAAATTATATTATTTCATTAAAAAAATTATTATTATATATATTAATACGATTCTGTTGTTGTTAATACTGCTATCACAGTGTATTATCGGGGTCTGCAGACGACATAAAGTCGGCATTATACGGCTGAGCATTATACGGAAATCAATCCTTAGGTTTTTAAGGACTATCCTGAGAAAGAAAATCTTATTATTACTCTCAGCCGTATAATTATGCTTTCAAACCCAACTATATGTATGAAAGTACAAGTACATATATTATAATAATTTATTTTCTTTTATTACTTTGCAGATCAATATTATTCTTCGAGCTAACATTCAAAGAATTGATAGCTCTACTACAAGCAAAGCAATTGAATGTGCCTACAAAGAGAGTCCTAACTGTTGCCTATGAGGGATCAGTTAAAAAGTACCATAACTGGGTGACTCAGCAAATATTTTCAGTGAGTTAATTAGAGATTCTAAATGTTCTAATGCCTTTATGTGAAGCAAAAGTGTTTTTTAAAGAACTTTATCGTTTTATATATTTCCAGTTTATTTGTAAAATGGCGCCAACAATACCTCAATTCCTGAAATCTATTGAAGCAGATGATGATCTTGAAGTATTCAAAACAGTGCTTACTACTTTTAATATCAAAGTACATTTAGTAAGGTGCAAAATTGATGATTTTATTAAAGAAAACGATCTATTTGATTCATGATATTCTTTTAAAAAGTCGTCAAGTTAAATGTATGAAGGCTAATTTTTGTGGAATAACTTTAAAAGTAGAAAATATAAGCCTAACATACCAAATGTGAAATATTTATTTAGATTCTGCAAGTAATTTGACAATTATTGAATCTTTGATTTTTGAGTTTTAAGTTGTGTTTATTAGTATTGAAACAATTTGTCTTTTAAAATGTTATGTATTTGATTTTATGTTAAAATCTGAATACCGTATTCTACAGTAAAATTATAGTGTTATGCAGCAAAGAGCACACCTATGAGGCTATTGATTTAATTTAAAACATATAGATATATATAAGTTTAGTTATACGTGTTAATTTTATATACCAGTGCAATAAAAAATACAATACTTGTGATAAGTTTTCAAACATACCTAACAGCTGGATATGCTAGAACATACAATTTTCAATACAACTATAGTATTTTGTGCATCTTAAAATTAAAATTTTTACTCAGATCTTACCATAGCAGTATGTACGTAAGATAAAGCTTAAGAGGAGTATTTACCACGTGTCAATCTGCACCTTTTCATACAAAAGGCGATAACGGTTTTCATCCCGTAAACATAGACCGATTCCTATAAATTTTGGAAATGGTGTAGTTAAACTTAAAAACTAGGTTCATACGTTTTTATTTTTTAGAAATATTACAGTTATAAAGAGATATGACCTCTTTTTAATTCCCATTCAAATAATATGGAGGTCATATCCTTTTATAACTGTAATATTTCTAAAAAATAAAAACGTACAAACCTAGTTTTTAAGTATATCTACATCATTTCCAAAAATTATAGGAATCGGACTATGTTTACGGGGTGGGAACAGTTATGGTCTTTTGTATGGAAAGGTGCAGGTAAAGACTCCTCTTAATGTATAATACATAGAGCTTTTAATTGATTCAGAAAAACTAAATAATAATCCTTTTTTATTTTTATGACAGTGTTTAATGTTTTTAAGTTGGTTGAATTCAAAATAGAATAATATAAAAATGATGCTTATGAAGTCTTAGAATTAACTCTGGTCCTTTTGTTTGTTTGTACACAATAATTGTGATATAGTAACAAATATCCAGCCAATGTACCTAATTAAATTCGACAATTAGACTAATTAATATGCAATGCATAAGAGTTTTATCAACATCTTAAAAATGTATATAAAAAACGAAAACAATAAATTGGAAGTAATGTAATAAAAATTAAAGCTAAATAGTCAAGTCATATTTTAAGTACCTAGTTGAACTTCTTCAAATGCTTAAATATTTTAACCCATTAAACAAGTACCTAGATGAAGCTTTACTTACACTATTAATTTTGATTTTGTATAAGAACATTGAATTGAACTCTGTGATTTATGTTGTTTATGACATCATCATCTTAACTTGTCTATAATAAGAAAATATTGTTATTATTTTTAATCAATGCTTTTATGTTTTAAGCTTTTTTGCTAATAATAATAATATAATATGCCATCTTAATAACTTGTCTATAATATGAAAATATAGTTTTTATTTTCAAACAATGCTTTTAAGTTTTTTAAGCTTTTTTGCTAAAATATAATATGTAGGTATCATTCTATACCAATGTTAGTGAGCTAATGTTGTCTAACATCAAATAAAGACTTTCATGAACTAAATAAGTAACAACTTATTTCTTTGAAAAATGCAATACCTACCTACATAAATAATAAAATTCTTTGGTCACACTGTTAACCTTTATGTAGGTACATACATATATTATCACGACACCTAATGGGGTGGGCAGAGCGTCAACGACCCAAACAAAGGTCATGTCTGACAAGTTTTGAGGATTCTGTATATTGCTGTAGTAACAGGTTGTCAGCCCATTGCCTAAATTACATTATACTGAAACTCTCGAATCCCTTAGCTTGTTTTTTACAGCATGCTTGGAGGAGATTCAGCTGGCGCATTCTATGCCTTTCTATCGCTCCCAGCTCAGCATGGAAACATAACTCTCAGTCCAGCATGAAAACACCCTTCCACATTAACCTTTCTTTGAAACTAATTTTCAGGTATTTATACAAATCAAACAAAGCAGCTTGTTATTTAGTTAGTGATCTATTTATTTCTAACTGTGATATTAATCAATGTTTGCTTACACAAAATAATTTTTTTGTTAAATTACACAAAATAATACCATTCTATTGGATACCTTAATCAGATGAAAACTAATATGGGTCAGAGAGTCAAGTTCAGGAGGAGTGTAGGAGTGGTAGGAGTTGAATATAGGGTTTGGGGCGCTATGAAATGCAGATTTTTTTTTTAAATTGGACAAAAGTTTCTTTTCTATACCTAGTGCTCCAACGGGTGCACTCCAACCCTAATATTGTTCCTTAAATTACATCTAACAATCTTGAAAAAAATATATTAGGTACTTACTTTCCTACCTGTTATGTGTTACCTCTTTGAGATGATTGTGTGAAATAAACACTTTTGGCGAAATAAGAAGCTTCCTTAAGCGCCAGAAACCCTAAGACAACTTCTGAGCAGCTGATCAGCCAGAGGAAGATGTGAAGCGTGACTTCGGTTGGAGTACTGAGAAGATAAGGGTTGAAGAGAAAAAAACTCACTAGTGGCATCTGCATCAGAACAGTAAGCATCAGGAATCCAGCCAACTCTGGAACCTGGAAAGAAGTGAGAAAAGGCTCAGTGCAAAATCTTACAAGAATGAAATGACATGTACCTACAGTTCCCGGTAACCCATCTACATCTTTAGCAATAAGATAGCAAGAGTGAATTTTAGATGGGCAAGTGTTCAATGCTTGAAAATTTGCCGGTACCTAGCGCAAAAACTTTAGTTGCAAATTTTTAAATACGTACCCTGCAGGCCAGATTTCCGTAATGACCAAGATAGAGCCTAGCAGACTCAATAAGGATAAGTAACGCGAAAACAGTCATGGCTAAGTACTTAGTTAGGTGACCCAGAAGTTGCATCTGAAAACAGTAATTAGCTAAATAAAAGTTAAACAAAAACAAAAGATAACAAAATCAACGGTGCGATGCAAACATGAACTTACCTTTTCATGCAAAAATATGGCTATTACAACTGTCCATGCCATCGACAGATAGAAATTTATATAGAGACACTTTTGTAAACGTAACATAGTTTTATATTTCATTTCTTTGAGAAAATGATGAAAAGAAAAGAATTAAAATTCACAAGCCGTTGCCGGGAAAAATACAAACGAACAAAACGAACGAACAACAAAACAAACATTGAACTGTCAAACATCAGTTTAGCCAACAATAGCAATCGAACAAATTTTTGGCTTTGGGGTACGTTCACGGGCGCACGGTTAGCGCAAGGTTAGGGGAACTTTTCACTTTGACAGTTGATAAAGCCCCGTTTTGAAGCGCCTGTCAGGGGAAATTTCATCCTGACAGGTGCAAGTGCGTGCATGAACGGGGGTTTACGCGAGCTGTCAGATTAAAAGTCGCTCTAACGGTTTCCCCTAGGTGCATGCGTGAACGCACTCCTGGAAACTGGTTTTGGCAAAACCCATAAAGGCCATGTCACACTGAAGCATGCTTGCGTTGCATTGACCAGGCTGCGTTCAGACGGCCATCGGTCAGTATGAAATTTAAACCGTACGACTTTTACGCGACTATCACACTGTCCCGCTCACCGCCGCGTAGCGTGGAGAGACGGAGCTGTATCATTCTTTGTAAGTACATCGGTTTCTGGCTCCGTAGTAGCTCCGAGTAAAAACAATGGAACCATAGACAATCACGCGCTACGCCGCGTAGCGCGGAGCCCAATTTGAACACCGCCTCACCCGATTATCACACTGCACCGCACACCGCGGAGTAGCGCAGAGCAACGACGGACCGGTATCGTTCTTTGTAAGTACATCGGTTTGTATGAAAATCACGCAGGGTATGGCACACTGGCTCCACGCCTAAGCGCGATTTACGTGATTTTCATACAAACCGATGTACTTACAAAGAACGATACCGCTCCGTCGCTCCGCGCTACGCCGCGGTGCGCAGTGCAGTGTGATAATGGCCTAAAATTGACTGATTTCTTGCGCGGTAATCGTAACTAATCGCTGCAGGACTGCGTGTCTGGCTTTTTAATTTAGTATTTCGCTGCTATTATTGTGATAGTGTAGTGGGATTAGCACGGTAGTGAATGACAATGGTGTTAATTCAGGACGCACTATTACTAATTCTAATTCTTAGTAGCGCTGTCACTTTCTTAAATTTGACATAAGAACAGGATAGCAAACAAACACGTGACTTTGATATTCTTAATTTGACGTACGGCGCTTTAAATAAGGAATGACCATAGAGCGTGCTCACTAATTTTAATTAATTTAAGCAGTCTTATGTCAGATAAGAAATGTCAAACTCACGTATTTGTTTGCTATCCTGTTCTTATGTCAAAGTTAAGAAAGTGACAGCGCTACTAAGAATTAGAATTAGTAACTGGACGGCGTGAATTGAGGCCAATGTGATTAAAGTGAGAAATAAAGTATTTCATTTTATTTTATTTTATTTGGGGAGCTTACAGCTACAAATGCAAGCCTATATGGTTCGAATCGACCCTCACACGTAAAACTTCATCGAGCGTTGGAATGTGGGCACTACACTCGCATTCTAGATTTATAGGTAAGGTTAGGTTAGTTTGGGGTTTGTTCCTCGCTCTTCTAAATTAGTTGTGTTTATTGAATGAAAGATCATAATAATCTTCTGGCGAGGAACAATATAGTAGGAGAAAGAAACAAAGGAAAGCGCTTCCGTATGGTTCGGATTGATATTCCCGCATAAGTCTGTAGAGCATTGGAATGTGAATCTCCGGTGCATTCCAATGACTTTTAGGTTTAAAAGAAAGAATACTCTGAAGATAAGGCTGCATGGGCCCAAGCTCTTTGCCTTCCCACATTATGAGAGAATAAAAAAAAAATTAAAGCTTTGCTTGCTTTGTTTGTTGTGTTTGTTTGTTTCTAGTGTTCTAGCGTAATAAAGCCTACAAATTATTGAAAAAATGCCTACCTGGAATCAAATTCAATCACAATTAAGAAACCCAAATAACCCAGTTGTATTTTTCGATATCACTGTTGGAACCACTGTAAGTAACAAACACGAAGCACCTTATAACCTTTCTGGTTTTTAGCCGGCATTTAATCGTGTATTTTTATTATCCAGGAAATAGGTCGAATGATATTTGAGTTGTTCGCTGATGTGGTGCCTAAAACCAGTGAAAACTTCAGAGAGTTTTGTACGGGGGAATACAGGCGAGATGGTGTACCTTTAGGTTATAAAGGTGCTACATTTCATAGGGTTATCAAGGACTTTATGATCCAAGGTGGTGATTTTGTCAATGTAAGTGCATATCTAAATATCCAATTTGTCAATATTTCATTAATTTTACTAAGTGCTTCGCTCTTGTGAGTGGTGGGTAACTTCCATCTCTCAAACCCCTTAGTTTTACTAATAATGTGAATTAATTTACAATAAATTTGTTTCAGGGTGATGGCACTGGTGTGATGAGTATTTATGGAGGCAGTACTTTCGCAGATGAGAACTTTGTTCTAAAACATGACTCTCCAGGACTGTTATCAATGGCAAACAGTGGCAAAGACACAAATGGCTGTCAATTCTTCATCACTTGTGCTAAGTGCAACTTTTTAGACAATAAGCATGTGGTATTTGGTAGAGTCATTGATGGACTGTTAGTTATGCGAAAAATAGAAAATGTGCCTACTGGACCCAATAATAAACCAAAAATACCTGTAACTATATCACAATGTGGTCAAATGTAAATACATATGATTTTCTTTATTGATTTTCTTTATATTTTAAAATATATATGATTTTCTTTATTAACAATAAGATAAAAAGAACCTATTTAGCTTGGCTTTTGATAAGTTCTATTTGTGTATTATACATCCTATATTGGCTTTAGCCAGATAATATTAACCCATGAAAATCAGAGGAAAGATTACTAAATGAATAATTGTATGTAAAGACTTAAGTAACAGTACAAAAAATGGGAGTACCTATACAAAGTTAACACTTGTACTTTATCAGGATACATTTCAAAAACACATACTACATTGGAAATTAGAAATAATTACTTTGATAAAAATATCATGTATACTGCAATGACTATCAAAGATAAATATAATAGATGACTATCAACGATAAATAAATATTATACACATTAAATCACAATACTAATACACATCTTATATGTGAGTAGGTATGATGTTTTATTTTTGTAACAAATTGTCTAATTGAGTTAATTTTTCATATTCGTTAACTTTTCAGTGTATCATTTGTTAGTAAATTCATAGGTTGCAATGTGGGTGGACCGTTCCGTCTGGTTGCTTCTTTTATAAATGCACTCTCCATTTGACGTGCAACTTGATCGAAGAATAAGTTCGATAGTTGTGAATGGAAGGCATTTTTGAATTCAAATGTAATTTGGAAGTCTACAACACATGACTGCTGTTCCCTCTTTAGTCCTGGACTGAATCTCCACAAAGAGTTCATATGATTAAAAATTTTGCCATCAGTGCACTCAGCTTTGACTAGATGTGGTTTGATCATAGTCACACTGGAAGTATAGCTCTCATTTATGGGTGGGAACCCAATAATCAAGTCTGCTCTGAGATGGTCAGGTGTCCGATGCCACACAACGGATTTCTTGCACCAAGGCACAAACTTGTAGTAGTTTCCTACATCTGCTACAACTTCAAACATTTGTTCCATTGTGTATCTGGAAAGTGTATAATGTTTATATTAAATTTAACATACTTATTTTATGGACAAACTTATATCAAATGCAAATTAAATTATTGTCAGACCAATGAACAATCCTCTCATGTATGTAAACAAATTATGCTAAACCTCCTTGAACTTGTCCTACTCATTTTTGTAAATATATATATTTTTTTTTTTTACCCATGTTGAAAATAAGAGAAAATTTCGCCAAATGTCATTTTGACAGTGATTTTCTCCTAACGGTTTCCCCTAGGTGCACGCGTGAACGCACTCCTGCAAGGAACGAATTTATGCCACCCAACCACATGCTCACAAAAAATGCACAAACAGAACGCATCCAAATTAGACATGATAGATATTGACATTGACAGTATACAATTTGACATTCAGTAGTGCGTTCACGCATGCACCTAGGGGAAACCGTTAGAGCGACTTTTAATCTGACAGCTCGCGTAAACCCCCGTTCATGCACGCACTTACACCTGTCAGGATGAAATTTCCCCTGACAGGCGCTTCAAAACGGGGCTTTATCAACTGTCAAAGTGAAAAGTTCCCCTAACCTTGCGCTAACCGTGCGCCCGTGAACGTACCCCATGACACATTCAATCAATGACAGATTCAATGGAGAAAAATATTATACTAAACCCAAAAAAATCGTGATAATGCATTAAAATAAAACCTGTGTGTCGTGTGTGTATTCAATATTTAGATAGAATACAAACATCTTCGAAGTATGGTTTCATTTAAAAATGTGTAACTATTATCTGCGACATATTATTCGATAGACAGCCGTGGCCAACTACGAAAGGTAAAGATGAATCTTTACCAACAGTGCAGTAGTTTTCTTATTACTGGAATTTTAAAAAAGCATATATTCAGGTAAGAATAGAATTATGTATTTTACTTTATTAATTTTGGCACCTTAAAACAATTTTTGTAAGTTTATCCCGGAATTTAGTCTTGATAGTTGCTAATGATGCTTGTCTTTCCATAGTTTTCACGGTCATTACGTAAATAAAATATGTGGCGCAAACGCAGATCAATGCCAATGCCATGTGGGTCAGAGCAACGACGAAACTTTATCACGTTCCCGAAATTAAGCAGACAAAGAGAGTATGCTGGGCGACAGTTGGTGGGGTAAGTTAAATATAATTTTTTTTTCTTAAATATAATACTCTAACCTCAGGGCCCAGGGATCTTTGATCATCTTACAATCTACACAATAGATTATTAACATAAATGAGTAGGACAAGTTCAAGGAGGTTTAGCATAATTTGTTTACATACATGAGAGGATTGTTCATTGGTCTGACAATAATTTAATTTGCATTTGATATAAGTTTGTCCATAAAATAAGTATGTTAAATTTAATATAAACATTATACACTTTCCAGATACACAATGGAACAAATGTTTGAAGTTGTAGCAGATGTAGGAAACTACTACAAGTTTGTGCCTTGGTGCAAGAAATCCGTTGTGTGGCATCGGACACCTGACCATCTCAGAGCAGACTTGATTATTGGGTTCCCACCCATAAATGAGAGCTATACTTCCAGTGTGACTATGATCAAACCACATCTAGTCAAAGCTGAGTGCACTGATGGCAAAATTTTTAATCATATGAACTCTTTGTGGAGATTCAGTCCAGGACTAAAGAGGGAACAGCAGTCATGTGTTGTAGACTTCCAAATTACATTTGAATTCAAAAATGCCTTCCATTCACAACTATCGAACTTATTCTTCGATCAAGTTGCACGTCAAATGGAGAGTGCATTTATAAAAGAAGCAACCAGACGGAACGGTCCACCCACATTGCAACCTATGAATTTACTAACAAATGATACACTGAAAAGTTAACGAATATGAAAAATTAACTCAATTAGACAATTTGTTACAAAAATAAAACATCATACCTACTCACATATAAGATGTGTATTAGTATTGTGATTTAATGTGTATAATATTTATTTATCGTTGATAGTCATCTATTATATTTATCTTTGATAGTCATTGCAGTATACATGATATTTTTATCAAAGTAATTATTTCTAATTTCCAATGTAGTATGTGTTTTTGAAATGTATCCTGATAAAGTACAAGTGTTAACTTTGTATAGGTACTCCCATTTTTTGTACTGTTACTTAAGTCTTTACATACAATTATTCATTTAGTAATCTTTCCTCTGATTTTCATGGGTTAATATTATCTGGCTAAAGCCAATATAGGATGTATAATACACAAATAGAACTTATCAAAAGCCAAGCTAAATAGGTTCTTTTTATCTTATTGTTAATAAAGAAAATCATATATATTTTAAAATATAAAGAAAATCAATAAAGAAAATCATATGTATTTACATTTGACCACATTGTGATATAGTTACAGGTATTTTTGGTTTATTATTGGGTCCAGTAGGCACATTTTCTATTTTTCGCATAACTAACAGTCCATCAATGACTCTACCAAATACCACATGCTTATTGTCTAAAAAGTTGCACTTAGCACAAGTGATGAAGAATTGACAGCCATTTGTGTCTTTGCCACTGTTTGCCATTGATAACAGTCCTGGAGAGTCATGTTTTAGAACAAAGTTCTCATCTGCGAAAGTACTGCCTCCATAAATACTCATCACACCAGTGCCATCACCCTGAAACAAATTTATTGTAAATTAATTCACATTATTAGTAAAACTAAGGGGTTTGAGAGATGGAAGTTACCCACCACTCACAAGAGCGAAGCACTTAGTAAAATTAATGAAATATTGACAAATTGGATATTTAGATATGCACTTACATTGACAAAATCACCACCTTGGATCATAAAGTCCTTGATAACCCTATGAAATGTAGCACCTTTATAACCTAAAGGTACACCATCTCGCCTGTATTCCCCCGTACAAAACTCTCTGAAGTTTTCACTGGTTTTAGGCACCACATCAGCGAACAACTCAAATATCATTCGACCTATTTCCTGGATAATAAAAATACACGATTAAATGCCGGCTAAAAACCAGAAAGGTTATAAGGTGCTTCGTGTTTGTTACTTACAGTGGTTCCAACAGTGATATCGAAAAATACAACTGGGTTATTTGGGTTTCTTAATTGTGATTGAATTTGATTCCAGGTAGGCATTTTTTCAATAATTTGTAGGCTTTATTACGCTAGAACACTAGAAACAAACAAACACAACAAACAAAGCAAGCAAAGCTTTAATTTTTTTTTTATTCTCTCATAATGTGGGAAGGCAAAGAGCTTGGGCCCATGCAGCCTTATCTTCAGAGTATTCTTTCTTTTAAACCTAAAAGTCATTGGAATGCACCGGAGATTCACATTCCAATGCTCTACAGACTTATGCGGGAATATCAATCCGAACCATACGGAAGCGCTTTCCTTTGTTTCTTTCTCCTACTATATTGTTCCTCGCCAGAAGATTATTATGATCTTTCATTCAATAAACACAACTAATTTAGAAGAGCGAGGAACAAACCCCAAACTAACCTAACCTTACCTATAAATCTAGAATGCGAGTGTAGTGCCCACATTCCAACGCTCGATGAAGTTTTACGTGTGAGGGTCGATTCGAACCATATAGGCTTGCATTTGTAGCTGTAAGCTCCCCAAATAAAATAAAATAAAATGAAATACTTTATTTCTCACTTTAATCACATTGGCCTCAATTCACGCCGTCCAGTTACTAATTCTAATTCTTAGTAGCGCTGTCACTTTCTTAACTTTGACATAAGAACAGGATAGCAAACAAATACGTGAGTTTGACATTTCTTATCTGACATAAGACTGCTTAAATTAATTAAAATTAGTGAGCACGCTCTATGGTCATTCCTTATTTAAAGCGCCGTACGTCAAATTAAGAATATCAAAGTCACGTGTTTGTTTGCTATCCTGTTCTTATGTCAAATTTAAGAAAGTGACAGCGCTACTAAGAATTAGAATTAGTAATAGTGCGTCCTGAATTAACACCATTGTCATTCACTACCAT
>JARACY010001746.1:0-52702 GCA_029255725.1 Scrobipalpa atriplicella | reverse complement strand
AGAAGGGCATACACGGTGGTTTTAGATACTGCACCTAATCATTGCAAGGATGTGTGAGGCTTAATTTCTGTAAGATTTCTTATTTTGTGGCATGGAGGTAAGAACAAAATTGGTAATTGGTAAGAATAAAGCTTTTCGGTAAATCATACATCATTTAGGTTGTAAATGTCATCAATTTGTCCTTATTTAACTTTAGTCACTGTTTCATAATCATAACAAACGATGTGGCAAAATAGATAAAAGACTTTATAATGTAAATTGCAAGTAACATCTTGACTCATTGAAATTATAAAATCTCAATTTCTTGCCTCTTAGCAGTAGGTTGTATGGTAGTATGGCTTTGACAAGTTTCGACTTTAAGTCGTTTTAATCGCCAATCGGTTCTCTCCGCATAACGTCAAGTTTTTATCACCGTCATTATTCTACTAATTAGCGCCGCGCGACATGTTCGCGTTTCGAATCGCTCCCTCATTTACTGTAAGTGCACTTGAGGTCTCTACAGACTGACTGCATCGTAACTGCAAAACTGTGGTAACGATGATATGGCACGGGAAGTCAATTTAAAAAATGTTATAGGTCTCCTCTGCACTGGCCCGAAGTAAACACCCCTGCGTGCAAAGAAAATTAAGATGCAAAATTGCAGTAAGGATGTCTGCACCTAAATCATTCAAAATTCTTCAGGCTTTTTCGGTTTGTAACTTTAGAAAAACAGCATCTATCAGAAAAATGTCTATCTTCTTCTTTCCTACTTTATCCAGTGCCTACTAAGTAGTTTGATTGATTTAGTGCAATCAAGTTTCCCCAACGACAAAAACATACTCATCCTACGTGAAGAGAATGTTGGAAAAAAGTGGACTGCAACAAGGTATAATGAACACAGGTGATGAAACACAATGCAGTCGGTTTGAATTTGGTCTGTAGTGTAAAAGTTCTTTTGAAAACTTTACGGAATCCTATAATTAAAGACGAGGTATTTGATGAGGCTTTAAGAAGCTAATAAGTGACGGATGCAAGTGTCGTTGGAAAAAACTTATGGCATTTAAATGATTTTGGAATGTCGAAGGATGCTGTGCAGTGAAAAAATTACACCAAAATATGCCAAAATTTTTATTGTGTCTACCTAACTACGTTTATTTTTTGCGTTGATTTTTTTACGTAATTTATCAGAATAATGTTTCATAAAATCATAAGATTTATTCTGTCAGTGTAAAGGTTCATTGTGCCATGAGCTTTCGATCAGGAAGTTAGAGGTTTCGATTCCTACGATGGATAATCATAATCAGACTTGTCTAGCAGATTTCTGAATTAGGTAGTCAATTACATTTTCACACTATGATCACAACTGACCCTTTATGGCCTTTATCAAAGCTATGTAGGTAAAACGATAAAAGTTTACTTAAGCTTTACTTAAGCTAGAAAGCACTGAACATACGTCTAAAACGATTTTAATTCAATTAATATTTTGTGTGAGAGAGTTTGTGCTGTCTTTTTCTTCATTTTAGATTTCAAAATGTCAGTCCAAGTCATATCCACAGTTTTGCGTAATTCCATATTTCCGTTGAAATATTGGCACACAAATCGTGAAATGATTCAGCGCGTTCACGCCGTAATTTGTTGACGGCCGGATCTCGACGATTTATTGCACTATAACATTAATATATTCCACGAGAAATTTTGATATGCATTGCGCAGTCAGTCTTCTTCTAATCGAGATGGTTTTTCGGATCAAGAAACGACCTGATGAACCTTTGTATCCGAGTTTGCTGATAGACCTCTGACCTGATTTGGGTAACTACTGCGATCACTATCAAAGACAGCGACCACCGACTGAATAGCGCGCCGTCAGTAACACGGATTTATATTTTCTTTAAGGCAATGCGGTGTTTCATCTAATTGTCCTAACCAAACCGACGAAAATCTCAAAAAGTTGGAAGGAATTGACAAATATCAGCTTTATGTTCCCGCTGGTGGTGGTTGGAATCGATGACCATCACGTAAACCACAGAGTCAGACGGTAAGCTTTTCGGATACTATAGGGAGATTTTTATGTTCAGTAATCACCTGCGCAATGTATAGCAAAATTGTACTTTGTAAATTTGTAACC
Organism: Scrobipalpa atriplicella; assembly: GCA_029255725.1. NCBI lineage: Eukaryota > Metazoa > Arthropoda > Insecta > Lepidoptera > Gelechiidae > Scrobipalpa > Scrobipalpa atriplicella. The sequence continues at coordinate 50,598 of JARACY010001746.1, read as the reverse complement.
TATAGTTTTATGAAACGAGCTCCAAATCTCGCAGATTTATAGCACAATAAAATTAATATATTTGACGAGTATTTTCGTGAGTGTCACCAACTGCGGATTAGTGTGATTAAGAGTATTCGTTGGGTTTAGTTTAGACCACGGGTTGGAACGAATAAAAAAATTGGCAAGCATGTTTGTGTAGCATTCCTAAACAAAATATTCTAGACACAGTTAAACTTAAACTATTAAACAACCCGAAAATTTTTAAGGCTTTTAATTTTTAAGGAAGCAGATTTTTTTTTCTTTTTGTATGGAATCTCCCTATCCAAATATAATGTACTCTTAATATGTCATCACCATGTTTTCGCAAGTTACACCAACAACGCGGATAAGCGTGATTAATTCCGAGTGACTCTGACATTTGAATGTCATTCCGGTCCACGTCACGACAATTGACAGTGTATGACAAGTGACATTTGTCGCCGGGACCTGTCAGTAATTATGATTGATCAGCGATAATATCGGGCGCAATTATTAATATTTTCTTGTTAACTTCAATGTCAATTAACCTAACGGGCCTCCTCAAAGTGAAGTGCTAATTGACTTTATTCATTTCATATTTTCCGCTTCGTCGAGACTTAAAGAGCAAGCTTTGACATTCAGTTTTAATATTTTTATTAAATAAACAAGCAGCTGACTCAATAAGTACATCTGTCGGACACTTAGCACGAAATAAATCGGTAGCTCAGTCGTTATACTTAAAAGGGGCACGACACATCGCATTACGAAACGTCACTCGCGCGGCTGACTGTCAAAACAGTGAAAAATGCGCGCAGAAACTGACCATTAAGGGGACATCTGTATGAGCGATGAGCTGAATATAAAAGTGGAATACAAAAGTGTTGAAAATCGGGGCCCTTTCACGTAATGTTATTGAGAGTAACGCCTTTCGGGCTCGGAGCGACGGAGGTAATGACGCGAGAGAGATTGATCGCGCTAACCTTGAAGCGGCGGCCAAAATTATTCCCTCATAAAGTATTTTAACTAGACGTTTTGTTGGAGGATTTATTGCGCTGTTTTGCGCGATGTTATTCAAGATAATCTGCATTACAATGTTGCTGCGGGCATAAAACGTGTACGGCTGTCTTGACTGGTTTGTATAAAGGAAATTGAGCCTATTGTGAGTTCTTACTCTATCTTAGAAGTGCTATTTTATAATTATAAAAAGATTGACATTACATGTTGCGATAGTTAACAATGTTATTATACTGATAAAATAATCAAACATTAAACCTTTTGTTAAGATGTTAGTGCAAACGGGCCCTCCAATTTATGATTTGATAAAGACCGAAACAAAACCCAAAAAAATGCACAATGAGAAACGCTGTAAAGAATATTATTTGAAAGAAAATTCTAACCTATATTTCCCTAAACTCTGTTTAAACCACACAATACCATATTTCTGCGCATTTACAACACAACGCTCCACGGACCATATTTCAACGGAGATGCTCGAAAAATGCACCGCAGTGGGTCATAAATTAAAAACATTTTTAGCCGCGGCCAGTTTACTTTGACCCCCCTTCAATCCTTTTAGCAAAACACACAGAAGGGGTAAGGCAGCCAGTTATTCGCCAGTTTAAAGTCCATTGATGTTTATTCATAGACACTGTTACAGCAAACAGAAGGTTAAATTCAATGGTTTGCAATTTCAGCTACAAGACTGTCTAAACAAAGGTTAGCGTAATGTTAAAAGGGAAGATGTTTGAGGTTGTTTTCACAAACAAAGTACAAAAGACATTACCTTAATAAATTGCTGAACGAGTAAGACTGCTATTTGTGGCTATTTCGAGATATTATAATAATTAAATAATAATAATAATGTAGGTACATAAAGCTTACTGTAGAGCACACTGACGAAAAGATTTTCGAAGGATACCTCCCAACCAATTTTCAGATCTCTTTGAGATCAACCATCTGCGCGAGACAATTTTTAATGCCCGAGTGCTTGCAACACGCAAGTGCACTCTCTATTCCTTTAATCTCTGATGCTGAAAATGGGACAAACTGACTGACACCACCAGGGATAAATTAGGAAATTACTCCTTGACCTAGTTGAAATAAAGTTTCAAATTCCTTTGTTTTTGATTATTGAAACTTCACGCTTTATTGAAAAAGGTTAAAAAAATCGTTTACACACACCTCAAGCACTGCAATAAAAGCCAAAAAGCTCTCGGAATCTACACTACTCCCCTGTCGATTCCAAAAACCAATGCATAAATCAACTATATTACAAAGTAGGTAGTCGTAGAGAGCCCGAAAAACGTATCAGTGTGCCATCCAAGTGCACTCTACCGTCTAGCAGATCGTAACGCTACAACTTTACGAGCGGTTTTATTACAAGACGCTTTCGTGCGCGATTACCCTCCCGAGTGAGTTTTGCTGTTAGATGCCCAACATTGCCCGCGTTTACCCCACAGCATACCGTACCGTATCGCATTATTTTCGCTCTATTGCTGCTCGACTATGTTACTTTAATGTTAAAGATGTTGTTGAAACAGAAATGGATGTAGAGTTTAAAGGAAGTTTGGCAAGGGTGGCACGCTTGTCAGCAATTACAATTTAATGCGTGTTTTATTATCACGGCCCGTCTAATGTACTAGTGCATTAATTTATCACCTCCCCATGTTTACGAGTTAGGGCTTGACAATTGAAATGATGGTGTATACTGAATTCGAAGGAGACGGAAGGTGGTCCAGCGTAGGTTGAGCTCGGGGGCCTTTAGATTCCTACGGGAATGTTTGAAGCGGTAATGGCGGAGGGGGTCTAAGGATGTCGGTCGTGTCGTACAATCGTTTGGACAGACAAGAGATGGACGTATCAAAGGCCTGGCAACTGGAAATGCAGTTGCAGTTTAGATTGAATCGAGAGACGTCTGCGGCTGCTCGGAAGGCACGGCTGATTGGAGCGTGTCAGCGGAATTGACGTGCGCTGTTTGCCTTTCGTAAACGGCACTGTTTGGTTTCCTTTCGTAGTTGCTACGAGAGTTCGATTCCCTTTGCAGACGACGTTTCGAATAATTTTGAAATTGTAGTTCGGCTCGAATCTGTTTGGTCTTGCTGCATGCCGCTCCGTCAAGCAGATAATTGGTGTGTCAGTGCGGAGGCTGCCAATGCACAATGTCTTCGAAACATTCACAGGTAGGTTAGGTAGGAAAATCTAAAATTCAAATATAGGTTGTTGATTTCAGCTAACACATTTACACACTTCAACAACATTCTTCATTCTAATTATATAATTAGGGAAAAAAATATGCATTACAACATCGAAAGAAAGAATGTTCACAAAGAAAGAAGAAAAAAAAGAACATAGACATAACAAAAATAAGATTAGATAGTACATTCTGTAAAGATACGAGTGTACTTATAAACAAAGTGAGATCCCTAAATAATACAGTCGGTCCTATGGTTAGTACTAAAATGAAAAAAAAAAGATTCATTTATCTGACTAAAAAACCGTTCATATTTTCTTCTTCCAATCCTAAGCTTATACCAACAGCAGCTAATCATCCTACTTACCAAACTATAGCCATCAATAAAATAGTCATAAAACGATTTAATAATGCATATTATTTGACGACAGACAGACATGTCAACGTTCCCACGTAATATTAGGTTATTACCGCAGTCGTGGACACGACACGACGGGAAGAATAATAAATTGTTTCAGTGTACAGAAGTGACACACATATGGGGCAATTCGGATGCACACAATACCAGTGCTACATCTTGACTAAAATGGTCATCTGTTACACTTTCTATCATAAGATAACAGAAAGTGATGGCAATAATTTTAGGCTTGTATAACAAAATACCATTTTAGGTCAGATTTAGTTGAACTCTCCGAATCGGTAGCAACGCATTAGTCTCACAATATTGCAACAAGAAATATTTTTGTCTGACCCTTCCTTCCATCCTTTTTACTATAGTTAACTGTTAAATCGAACTTGATTCAATTTCATTCAGATTGTCAGAATTATTGTTAAAATGACTGATTTAGTTTCAATAGCATGTAGATTGTGTCAGTCTGCCTTCATGGTGTTGGTTTGTCTGATAGCTACACACCCGTTCAAACATGTGGTATGATTTGATTGGTTACCTTTTACGCAAAGCATATTTTTGTGTAAGTATCATATTAGATCACGAGCTTAGAGGTAACTACATAATACTATGTAAGGCAAAACTTAGGTAACTACATGATATTGTAATAAGGGCAAAACTAACGATTGAAAGAATAGGCATAAAACGTTTTCACTTCTGTACGCTAACATCATTCGCTATTCTATGTTCGTGGACATGATGTGTGTTGGTAATGACGACGGACTACGGGAACGACAAAGCGGCACGCAATGTAGACACCATAATTGATATATTTCAAAGTTAACCACATTGCTCCACACACTGAAACTACCATAAGTTCTTTTTAACAGTTGTTATGGTAACTTCCATGCTGGACTGGGAGAGATAGAAAAAAATAGAATGTGCCGGCTGCATCTCCTCCCGGGCATGATGTAAAAATCAGCTAAGGGATTTGAGGGTTTCAGTATTGTAATTTAGGCGATGGGCTGACAACCTGTCACTATAGCAATATACAGATCTATCTGGAATAACCCTCAAAATTTGTCAGACGTGGCGGAACGGCCTTTGTTTAGGTCGTTTACGCTCTACCTACCCCATTAGGAATACAGGCGTGAATATATGTATGTATGTATGTATGTTATGGTAACAATTTAAATCATTGGCCATTTATGTGACTTGACTTGCTCTTCACTTGTAGTTGAAGGGTGATATTTGATAGGTGATAAAAAGAAAAATCGCAATTGCAAAAATTACAAGAAACACAATAAAATTGTTCTGAATGAATTTGAATTACCTAAATTAAATGTTGAAAGAAAATTACCAACTTCATCAGAACGTCGTGACAAAAAGCAGGGCACTGCGGGATTTTATACAATAAACTACTTTTTGTCAATCTTAGGCCGGTATTAATAATCAGCACTTGAGACTGACAGCGAGTTTGAGTTCGTATCAGAAATGTCATTTCAGTACATAATGGCCTGTCAAATCCATACTTAATATTGCTCTCAATCTTGAGATCGCTTAATAAATACGAGCCTTAATCTTCGTACCTACTTTGCAACTTGACAATAATTTGTCTATCCAATTTTATGTTACTTAGTAACATTGTCATGACCTTGTACCCAATTTTCCACCCAGTTTGTTCTTGCCACACACAATCCATACATCATTGTATGCGTGATTATAGTCAATAAATCATAACCAACTAATGGACGACTAGATATAAATCTATTATATGCAAACTTTTCAATGCACCATTCGCATGTTTGAGAACCATTTGCTTGATCAACTGATATATAAAGGTGTACCATAAAGTCCATAAAGGATTTGTGACCGTGGCTGGTTAGGCTCATAATCATATTTTCTGACTAGTGAATAATTTATTTCTTATCTATTTAGTGTAAACTATACTGGTAATATTACAATGAAGATGAGGCTTGCGTTATTCTAATAATATAATGTGATAAATAATCAAATAAATTGACCGTAAATTAGGACTTTTTTGTACGAAAAGCAAAGTACATTATTTATTATTATATGTCTTTAAGATGTGGTGCCGGGTTAGAACAGCATCACCCCATCACTTCCTGATGCGTCGTAAAAGGCGACTAAAGGCTAAATCCAGGGAATGGGCAGCAGCGTTCCACTGGGAATGGAAAACTTCTATACTGTGCGCTCACCAACCCGCCTGCCAAGCGTGGTGAGTATGGCATATACCCCCAATTTTGGGAAGCCTATGTCCAACAGTGGACTGTTGCGGCTGATGATGATTAAGGTGTGTAACAAGTTTTTCTATCGCTCCCAGTCCAGGATGGAAACTTTCTCAAAAGATGCTTAAAATAATTATAAGATCTTCGTCTTCTTTTCGTGTTGGTTTCGAGTCGATCAAAAATACCGGGTGTAAGGGACAGCTGCCCGCAAACTGATAGGGGTTGCTCAGTACTTTCACCAGAAAATTCGTTCGGGTTTTTTTTTTTTGGCTTGGCTAGGCAAATTGTCTAATCGAGGTCATTTTGTATGGGAAAGTAATTTTTTTACTCCCTGAAAAAAAAAAAAACTGGCGTAAGTTGTTCAGTTTCGTTAATTGAGCATCTCCTATCAGTTCGCGGGAAACTGCCCCTTACTACCCCAGTATAGGATACAGCTTGAAAAATGAGTTTTTGAAATATTAGCACCGAAAATATAACAGCACACCCTGAAACTAATTAAGAATTAATTGCAATCACTCTTATGATTTATTTAATGTGCACATAAAAGTAATTAGAGCTGAAAATAGATATTAATGAGAATGTATGGCGATGGGTGAGTAAAGGAAGTCATTGTCGTACAGATTTCAACAAAACATTTGTCAAATGAGTACATACAACTGAAAGTTGCCATTACTTTTCACCACTATCCCAATGTACTACCAAGTGGTACCTACTACTGAAATTTTCCAGAGATAGTGTGAAAATTTAAAATGGGAACTAAAATCAACAGTTTATGTTTTTCTTTATTATTTTAATTTCTTAGACATAAATTGGTCATTCGTAGGTGTTACTTTTGGTGAAGAGCTGCAGACTTATTATTTGACTCAAGTATGTTCTTTCAAAGGAAAAAGATCTGAAAGCTGTATCAAACATATTTATAGATGTATAGGTATTATTTTTAGACTATGCATGTGCCTTTGTCTTTGCCATAAAAACAAATATAGGTACAATGCTGGTAGTCTATACAGATTTAAAAAAAAAACTGAGAATGTGAACCAAGAATATAAAACTCTATAAGCCGTGCGTTAAAGAAACGATCTGAAAATGGCGTCCGCTCGCTTCGTGATTAGTCCGCCTCGCATGCGTTCTCGCTCTACCTAATAGAGAGTGAGCGAGAACGCATGCGAGTGTCGGCCATTTATAGATCGTTTCTTTATGTGCACGGGTTATACAATCCTATAACATCCCAAAAACTTGCCCATTCACCCGTGCTTATTAGAGACATGCTTATTCAGCCCAGTGGCCACTTCCGACCCACTACTCAGCTCAACGAATTACCTGTAATAATTTAGCTGTAATTAATTGGAACTCGTGCGCTCGCCGTAATTATTACACTGATCAAAGCTTTGTGTTGTCGTGATGTGAAACGAGTTTGAGAAGTCTGCGAGTGAAATATTGCAAATGTTGATATTAATTTATAGAGTGTATTTTTAGTGGGAGACTTTCTGTGTAATAGAAATAGAAATAGAAAATATTTATTTGTCACCAAATAAGTACAAACATTTTCTTAAAGTAAAACTAGTAAATGAACTGCGATGTGAGAAATTGAATCAACACAAATTATTTATTACGGAAGAGTTGGTAACTTCCATGCTGGACTGGGAGCGATGGAAAAACATAGAAAGTGCCAGCTGCATCTCCTCCTAAGCATGCTGTAAAAACCAGCTAAGGGATTCGAGGGTTTCAGTCTATTGTTATTTGGGCGATGGGTTGACAACCTGCGTCACTACATCAATATACAGATCTATCGTTGACGCTCTGCCTACCCTATTAGCGATGCAGGTGTGATATTATGTATGTATGATATTATGGAAGAGTTGGTAAATCCATTATCGACTCTGTCGCTGTCGTCTCTCTCTGTCTTAGATATAAAAATGTATAGTATTCAAATACAGTACTTTTTAAGAAATTATTAATTTTATAATATTCTCTGAAGCAGTCCCAAATAAAGATAAAAAGAATGGATCGAGAATGAAACGAGATTAAATCAAAATCTAATGTGTTTATCCATTCAAATAATATAATCTCATCTCAAAGACTTCAAAATATGTATATTCAAATCCATAAAATAGATATTATAAACCGGTTTTATAATCTGGTGTCCACATAAAGAGCTATATTTATAAGTCCTATCTTCTAAACTAGCCCTTAATTCCCTAATAAATTGACCGTACGGTGCATTCAGCATGGAATTATCACTAAAATATCATTTTTAAAAGGCAACACTGAGCTTTATTAGCTTGGCGACGACAACGGCGTGTTTACAATACATGGATATGATTTTATTTCCATCCTATTATATCATATATTATTGGCATCCTCCTAATCTTTTTCCCGAATCGGTTTATTGGTTTTTAAACAGAGCGACTACCATTTTGACCTCCGTACAAACCAGGACCAATCCTAGATTAGGTACGCATTTTTCCAGGTTAGTGGCCAACACAGGTGCTAAATTTTCAAGCAGGAGCTTAGCAATGGCTTCTGCCAATGGCTGAAGTATACGATATTAACCAGGATCACCGGCTTAACGTGCCTTCCGGAGCACGAAAACCCACTAATCAACCAACGAGTGCTTCTACCGAACCAGCAATGTAATGCAAAAGAACCTTTTGCCCCTGGAGCAGTCTACTGGTTTTAAAAGCTGACTTCAACAGACCACCTTGTCAGGGAGAGCATAAATTAACATGAACACGTCACACAAAGAGTTAACCCTTCACCGCTTGGTGTGGCCATGTGAATGAGATTCTACGATTTTGTATAAAACAAAAGGCTATGTTTATTTGGCCCGGTTAAAACAGTTAAGTAGTGAAATAATAGGCTGTTAATTATTCTGCATGCATGCCTATAGGAACAATCATTACAAGTTTCATATTGTTTCAGTATGATTTTGATTTACATTCTGTAACACTGTAGGAGTGTAGGTATAGCGGAGAAATAAACATTTAGTATAAATATTTTATTCAGCGCATTTTTTGTTCAAATTAATTGAAATTTTACAATTAGCTAATTATTTCTAAGTTAAGAATAATTGATGATGATGATTTTGTTGTTGTTCTAGTAAAGTATTATAACTCTACTTTTCTACGACTCCAGTTTACTTAAGTATGTAACTTTGTAAACCTAGCTAATGCGGCATAATAAAATTGATGATACTATAGTTTTATACCCAGGCTTTGCAAGACTTTTTTTCGTCATTCTGGCCACACTGGCCGTCAATAACGGCTTCTCTCCCGCAGCGCACGACCCGCCTATTCAACCATTACCGTAAATATTGTCGGATTTATTCAAATATCGAACACAAACAATTCAATTCACGCAACAGCCGCTAATTGGGCATAAATCGCCGTAAAAATATTCAATAAGCCACACAAATCGATTAATATTTTAAAATAAGAATGCCTTCATTTGAATACGAGTTAAGCCGCGCGTAGATAATGCCCCTTTCTCATGTCGATTTGTCGGTGATCGTATTGAAAGGGTTCTGTTTTTGTTTTATTTTTTGTTCCCATTATTCCTTCCAGCCATATGCACCACCTGAGTCGAACAGAGGGCCAAATTAATTTGTTTTCAAACGTCTTAATGTCAGAATTAAATGCGATATTTATTTGGGTTAACTAGAGCATTCGTGTTTTAGTTTTTTATGCTAATCTCTTGTCGTTAATCACAAAGCGAGATAAGAGTGGACTTAAAGGGCTCAGACCGTTAACACATAACCGAAAAGCTTCCATTTAGCACGCTAGAGGGAATGAAAAACGTCTCGAACACTTAATAATAGAAATAACGCAACAAGCGGGTTGAATTATTGCCCACATTTCATGTTAAATGGTATGTAAATGCGGGGCCGCGACACAGCTCCCACAATAACACAATAATGGTGGATTTGTGAGTCACGTCAGGTTGTTAGTGTGTACTTAACCCTTTATCGAGGCACGCACGAGGTACGTGGGCCTTATTCCCAGGCAATCACATTGAACGTGGGCCTTTTAAGACATCCACTGCTGGCTTTATTACACAAGTGTGCCCCAGGTATAAACAAAAAACAGTAATGTATACGTAAGTTGGCAGCGCGTTTATGAAGATAGGTACGTTGGTATTATGAGGGTCGCGGCGACCGTGTGTGATCAAAATGTCTCGCCGCCGCCTTTTGAGGGTTAAAGGCTTTTTAAATTCGAGAGATGTTAAGGGTTTTTTGTGGACATAAGGAGCTTGGACGAATCATAAAAGCGTTGTTTGATTTCCATTGTCTTGACTCTATTGTCTTTGAGCATTCCTTATCTAACGCATTTTATTAAAGTCTAAAAAATAAGGAATTTATGTACTTTAAATTATAAAATATCAAATACACATTTATTTTGAGCAATTTAAGCAATTCCAAATCCGACAGCTGTCAGAACCATAGTTACCAGAGATATTCATGCAAATGCAACATTTAATCCGACCAAATCTAATGAAAACCATCCAACTTCTATTAATTTTCTAATAACATGTTCAAAATGTTATACATTTTGACGTGTGTTTTAGACAGGGAGTAAAAAAAATGAGCTGACCAAAGGAACATAGGTACGTCGAAATATGAAAAGAAATGGCCCTCCCCATAAAAATGACTTGAGCCGTTGAGGTGAGAGGGTGGAGATGAGTACATTAAAAACTTTCATCAATATTAAAGCTAAAATGATTGTTTTTATTCAAAATTAAGTCTGTTTTGTTTTGTACAGACATCCCCTTAACAACTTCGTGTCGTGAGTGAACTGTTAGCGTTAACGTGTGACGTGTTTAGACGTATTGTTACCCGTTTATTTTGACGACCACCACATTTCACTACCAAAGTACCAACCAACCGGTTCCATACAAAAGGGACCCCATGTTCCATACAAATCGAAGACATTTGATACATTAAATCCAAAATTTAAGACGTACATTTGAAATTACTGAAGCACGTAAATTATGGTTTATAAACGGCATCGAAAGGGTTAAGTTTGTTTTGTGAAAAAACTGGTTTCAATTACTTACATGTGTATGTTATTCTATGTTAAATTGGGTGTGGAAAGACATTATTGAAATAAATTACGGTTTTATGTAAATATTCAGTAATTATAGAAAACTAGTTTTCAGAGGTGGTCGTACTAGTTTTTTACTACCAGCCCATATTCTTTAATATTTTAAGAAAAAAAAAATATAAACTAATTTTGTTATTATGTTAATAAAGTTAAGAGGAATACAGACTAGGTACATTATGTTGTGCAATTAAGAAACAAAAATATAGTGGTACATACAACATCATAAATTCATTCATGTCGCGTAAGAAAAATAGTTTTATGTTGGACAGAAAACTTATTTAGTGCTGTATAATATTAATTAACGAACATGCAATCTTATGTGAAATATAAAATATGAAGGTGTTTATTTATAATGAGCTTTAAAAATAAGTATGCACGTAAATGCTGTTGCTAAAATAATGAAAAATCAGTCGTCACTAAATCGGTAGAGTATTGTTTGCTCTCCAGATCTCGGAAAGCACGTTTTTACCTACTTCGTCTTTAGCATAATGAATGACACATAAGCACCTACCATGTCCACTTTCAATCTTATTGGTGTATTTCATTCGTTTTAATTTAAATTGCAAACAAAATTACCTACCCCTGAAACTAAATAACTTACCCCAAGAAACAAAAAGTCAAAATAATGAAAAAAAAATTGCGCGAAATACAAAAGTTGTGTGAGCGACTCTACTTATTTTGTATGGGTGGACCTTTTTTATCATATTTCGATCTATTTTCTTTGGGGAAAATCCACTTTCAGGGGTAAGTTTACACCAAGTTTGGTCAGCTAATATTTTTATTCCAGCTTAATGACATTTTCAAATATGTTTTTGTTTTCATTCCCTTGTGCTACCCGCAATTCCAATCTGAAACGAAGTTAGCCTCGTCAAAGGCAGGGCGAGGTTACAAAGCGCATTCATTGCGGTGATTCCGCATCGCCTGAGGCTCGGATATTGCAAACTCGTGGGGATTAGGGACACCCTAAATGTACACAGAGTATTAAAAAAATTGCAGGAAGGTATACAGGCACAGATGCATCAGCAATACGGCTTTGTATGAGTTAGGTATGGGCTGAAGGACATTTGTCTTCACAAAAAGAACCATAACAAAAAGGTTTTTAGAACTATCTGTCTGAACCGCGGTTAGGAAATACGAAATACCTAAAAGAAGTAAGAAATTTCACCGTTTACATTATAAAGTAGGCTAGTTTTTTTCTCAAATAATTTTTTTTTGTGTGTTTCATCACTTTCATCAGCAGCAACATCTTATAACTCCATTAACCCTGTAACTGCCAAGGATTTCCCTTCAAGGGTCTCCCCCATGACACCCGCAACATTTTTCACCAGGCGCCGCGGGCGAAAATAAATAATTCAATTTCAAAACTGTTATAAATTGTAAAATAGTCATTTATCAAATGCCAGATGCAGCTCGGCTCAATACTCGTGGAATAGAAATCTAGTCACAATGGAATTATATGGGAATACCGCGAATTTGTTATTTCTTACTGCGTAGTATAACTCGTAAAGGTTCCTACACACTATGCCGCGCGCGGCTCTCGCCAGCACGTCGGCTTCCTTTGAAAGACGGGCGCGCGGCACGCGCGGCAAGGCCAGCGGCATAGTTTGTAGTAGCCTTTAGGTAGCTTTAGCTGCGGTTTCCTAATTGAGTAGATATATTTTTTTTTAAACAGGTAATTCAAGCATAAGGATCCCTTGCAGCTACTGGATGCATGTGGTGCTGGACCAATCATCGTGGAGAACCTTGGATTAGGCGTTTACAGCGGACTTCTATCACCTGAGACGACTTTGTTAAAGGTAAATAAATGTATCATTAGACTGAAAAAAAGGAGAATAGTTTTTAAAATCGACTATAAAAAGATATTACTAGGGTTAGAGGTTCAGTTTTATGTAATTAGTTACATATAATTTCTAGTAAAATTATTTATATCAAGCTTTTTTAAACCAATGATAGCTGAAGTTTCACAAAGTGCGGGCCCCATGGTACCCCGAGGCTACTGACAGCGGCAAGGGGTCGCCTTTGATATATGGCAGCTACAGGTATCGTGGCAGCCAGAGGGTTGAATATAAACACCGTTTCAGAAAGGGCTAGAGTACTAAGTTTATAAGTAGGTATTTTTAAAGTGAAAGCAATTCGGGGGATGTCGAGTGCAGAATTTATATACCTATTTAAAGTTTGAAATGAGAAAAAGAGTAACGAATTTTGTTTGTTTTTGAGTAGGTAGATAAAATCATCTATTTTGTAGATCCAATTTTTTTAAACCTTTTAGATCTTCCTAATTATTTAAAATACTTTAGATATACAAAGCATAATAATCACTACAAATCACTATCAGACGCAGCGGCTGGAACCAAAAGCTTAACGTGCCCTCTAAAGCACGACACCACCACATTTTCTGACAAGTTTATAATTGTCAGAAAATCTGATTCAGGTAATGCAGCCTGCAGTTTAATGGCCATACTGAAAAAAAAATACCCGGCGAGAATCAAACCTACGTCTCTTAATCGATAGCTCAAGGCACAGACCGCACTGAGACATTAAAACTGAACCTTGTCCAAAGCAGAACCACGTAAAGAGAACGCAATCAAACTGGGACGTGGCTAAAGGACGTGCCTGCAAGTGGTCAGGTGTTGTTTTACGGCCAAACGGGAATCAGGGGAACCGGGCATTAAGGGAACCGGGAATTAGGGGGACTGGGAAACGGGAAGGTACCGGTTTTATTGGCAAAGAGTGATTACGTTGATTGGTGAATAGTGTGATCAGGTAAAACTTGTAAAGGTAGAGTAGAGATGGATTTTATTTGTGTAAAAACTCCTTTGTGTAAAAAAAAAATATAAAGGCTAGTATAATTCTACAACCATAGGAAACCAAAAATTACCGCAGATAGAGCTTTAGTCTGCGGGGTACAAAATGTTGATTCTATTGGGCTTCTGCAAATCAAACCTGAGATAAAAAAAATACTAAACTTCTATTATTAAACCTATACAAAATATATTTGAAACAACGAAAAGTCTCCAAAACTTCAGCTCCTAATCTCCAAAAACATCAAGACATTAACTCCAAAAGAGGAGCGACTAACATTCCTTCAGAGTTAAGAACTAAAACACACAAAGAACTCTCATGGTGGGTCGTGATAAGCGTAATCCTGAAGACTTCATCTGGAGCACGGACTGTGGTTTTTGGGTTTTATTTTTGGGGTTCGACGGTCTAAGCGTGAGCTCTGTTGAAGCATCGATCGTAATGAACTCTGGCAGAGATAAAATTTTACAAGTTTGGAATGAAAACATTACATCTTTCATTATACATAGGTAGGTACTTATATGAAACTCGTCTATAGGTATATTCTTTAAGATGATTTTGCTACGTCTGACAAAATAATATACTTCAATTGCTTTTTCAAGATTTCAAAGAAACGTGTGTAATTTTTAATAATGCTTTTTTATTCAGCTTGACAACGATGCAAAAAACTTGAAGGGGAATGTAATAGCTTCTTTTACCATGTAATTAAATACAATACTTATAAACTTTTTGAGTACTACTTTAAAAGCCAATGAAAGTCCTCTAATCATAAAAATTCCGCCCTCACTTTTACTTCACTTACCGAACATAACTACCATGGAACGATACGAAATACAAGTAATTTTGAAACCACATACTTAGATACGCTAAATTACTATCTAATAACCACTTATCCTTGCAATTCCCTCAACAAAAAATAGCCGTTAACAGTACCAATTGGAAATGAATACCTTTCGTTATAATAGGTGCTTACAAACCCCCTCTGGACTCAGAGCAGCAAGCGTAATGCGTATAATCCATCAAGACTTCAATGCAAGTAATTTGTTTGTGAAAACATATCATTTTACGGTCCGCCGGGTGCGTATTTTGAAAAGCATAATGTCTTGTTTGTAAGAACAAGAAAAGTGTAGTAAAATTTGTATTATAATCATTGATATTTATGTATCATAATTATTGTAGTGCATTGATATAAATGAAAAAGAATTCTAAATGTTTGATCCTAAAGTAGTTTTGTCCTATTTATCTTATGACAGTTCTAGAACTAAGTTCACAATTAGAAAGAAATACGATACAATTTACAATCAGATGTCAAAAATAAATGATTTGAAAAATAACGCAAAGCTCATTAGAATTAGTCGTCAATTATGTATCTATATCCCTTGTATTGTATCCCATCAATGTATAAAAATATGCTTATATAGAGGCAATTTTGAAAAACTTAATCATTTCTCCAGCACTTTATCCGTTAAAGCATCCTATATTTCGTTTTTCACAATAGAAATAAGTTACTTTACCTTCTTTACTTAGGATAAGTACTAAGTAGGTTATTTTATGTCTTAAAATTAAATATCCAATCAACTATTTCTATTGTGAAATACGAAAAATAGGATCCCTCAACAGATCCAGTGCTGGAGAAATGATCCAGTTTTTCAAGTTCGCCTCTACTAGCATAATTTTTACATTGATGGGATATAAAAGATAATAACTACTTTGTCAAAAAAGTCTATTCAATTCTTGATTCGTCAGGCGTAAAATGATCTAAGTAGTACGTTGTTGAACCACTTTTTAACTGACAAGCTAGTTTGATTGATCGAGAAGTTTATAACAATAGGTCTTGATTTTGCATAATTTTACATTTGATAAATGATCACCGAGTCTGCACTTTGTTCTAGTAATAGAAGTGATCCATCAAAGTATATTAGCAAACTAAATAAATATACAGCTATTATGTACACGTCACGTCATCCAACTGCTTGCGACGAGTTCTGCAAAATTTTGGTCATATTGCTCGCAGGGACAGCGACAATCTAGAACGTCTCATAGTGACAGGGAAGGTGGAAGAAAAACGACCTAGAGGCCGAAGCCCAGAGAGATAGACGGACCAGGTATCCGAAGGGCTGAAGTTCACCGTCAGCGCTGCACTACATCAGGCGGCTGATCGAAACATGTGGAGACAGGCCGTTGATAAATTAAGGAGTCACAATCCTCAGCAGTGAGGGACCGACTATGGAGGAGGATGTACACGTCAGTACTTATTGCTCTTCCTTGCTAGACTGGGAGCGATAGAAAAACATAGGATGTGCCAGCTGCTCTTCCTCCCGGGTATGCTGTAAAAATCAGCTAAGGGATACGAGGGGTCAGTGTAGTGTAATTTAGGCGATGGGCTGACCCTGTCACTACAGCAAAACAGACCCATCTAAAATAACTCCTTTGTTTAGGTCGTTGGCGCTCTGCCTACCTCATTAGGGATAAAGGCGTGATTGTATATGTACATATATATTATTCTACCAGCAAATACACAGGCTACTTTTTGGAGTAGGACAATGGCGTCAGTTTTAATTTCACTCCTCATATAATCTCGCAGCCATCGCGTTAAGACAAACATTGTGCCCACTTGCTCACTGTTGTCTGCCAAATTACGTATCATGGCAGCAACAAAACTACAAAGGAAAAACGCAGAAAAACATCAGGTTCTTTTTTATTTATTAACACCATTTGTATTTGGATAGAGACACAGACAATCAGCTAATTTCAGTCTGTTTGATGGCGTTTTATTTTAAGTTTGCTAATACTCGTAAGTCCAACTGCTGGGCCCCCTTTTTCGTGCCACAAGTCGTAATCTTCGGTTTCTGACTACCAACTCAGAAGAATTCATAAAGAATTGGATCATCTCGCGATCTTGGATACTGGCCTCTGCGATTGCAATTATTCTGTGGTGTTTCTTTATGATCTGTATGAATAACAATAGTCTTTCAATACTAACAAACAATTTCAAAATATTTACTTAATTTCTTTGATATAAACTATTTTGATGGAATCTACGTTGATACGTAATAACACCCCAAGCAATTTGCCACACACGTTATCCAGAAAGATTCACAATACCAGCTAAGGCGAGCCGCAGACCGTCCGTTTCATTACCCCTGTCGCTTTTAATATCGCGTCGTGTGCGGACCGCCTAATTGCATATTAGGGCAGCAATATCTTTGTTTAGGGTGTGCATTATGTTGTGTTCTGTTCTAATCAAATTGTGGTAGGTAAAGATTCTTCTAAGGCATCGGGTGTTTAAGTGACAAGTTAATAAGCGATAAGTACGCCTTCTGGGGATAGGGCGTCAGTTAAAGAAAATATTACACCAATATTTTTAGACAGTCTAACTTTCAAGATATCTAACAGGAAACCAACGTGGCGAAGGTGTTTTGAACTAGCGTGCACGCTTTTCCCACCTTTTGTAATTTTTTTTGTTTGCACAAAAATTGCAGCACTTGAGGTACCCCCTTCTTCTTCTTCTTGCGGTGCCTCTCCATTACTGAAGGTTACAGCCATCAGCATTTCCTCCTATCTCTTGCCTGCTGATAAAAAAGCTGTGTTTCAAAGCATTTGTCATTTTCATCTTTTACGCTAAGCTTTTAACTAGTTCTTCGATAATAAATCAGAGTACCTATATAGGTGCTTAGCACTAAAACTGCTATGTATAGGGAGGTGTCAGTCACGGCGCAACCTTTCGACGTTAATTCTTGGTGATTGATTATCTTTTCGGCTAATGAGCTCTGAACCCGTCTTACTTGTGGGTTTGAGTGATAAGATTAAAGCGATACGACTTCTTATGATGTTCTTAGGAGTGTTCATCGTCGTTGGAGAGTTCTTCGAATCCTTAGTCAGTCAACCTGAATAACTGTTTGTAAGGTCTTACAACTGAAATGACAAAAACAACATATACAATACTAGGCATATAAGCCAAATATCCACAACAATGCTGCATAACCCATCCATGAAGATAATAAACCGGAGAAGTAGAGATCTATCTAGCTAAGCTAGCCTTGTCATTTATTTTTTTAATCAAATCTATCGTAACCAAAATATGGCTTGAAGGTAATATATTTCGATTAATTATAGAGCTTGAGGTATGTTGTACCTTTTCACATGTCATCACTATCTTGTCTCTTTCTTTCATCAAAACATCTGCTTGCAATTCTACTTAAAATTAAAATGGTTTTTTATCCTTTTTGCTTTTTACCCTGTCTTCTCTCCTGACTCGTACCAGCAACGTTATGAATTATGATCGCTTCCCCCACAATAAGTGCATAAATAGGGCGGCTGATGGCAGAAATAAATCACTGACGGTCGTCCATCATCCCTGGAAGCAGCGCCAATATAAACATATTACTGGCAAGAAGAGGAAATAATATCTAGGGAAGAATTTGTGATAAGTTTGGCTACATAGGCTGGTGCTTATGGCTACGGGTCATGCATGATGATTTTAAAGTGACTTGGTTTTTCTTTAGTGTCCTTAACTTACATACCTACTAGTAAATGGATCAAGTCCGCATGGAATATTTTGTCATTATTTTGACGACTTTCTACTGCAAAGTTTAAATTAAGTATATCATTGTCTTTATTTTCTCAGTGATAATGAGAGTAATTATGTTCGGACATATTTATTATGATCAAATTTTTTCACAGAAAATCTTGTTCTACTAAACAAGTAACTACATTCCCTTTAATTCTTTGACCCATTTTGCTAACTTAGTTCCAGTAGGTGCGGGTTCCACAAAGTAGGTGACTGTTTCTGTCAGGCAAGCATTCGCACCCGTCGTCGGAAGTCGCAGTGACTTGCTTTCAGAGATCTCTTACTGGCACAGAGTGAGAAATCTACTAGAATCATGCCCTATGCTGAAAATTTAATGGACTTTTCCAGGGTGATATGACATATGTTCCAAAAGACATAATAGGTATATTATACCTAAAGATTCGGCTGGTCTGAAAGTCTGATAGTTGCAATAAAGTACCTATATTCTATTTTAAACTTTAGTGGGCAATGATTCCGTTGTGCTGAAGGTCATAGGTTCGTTGCCGCAACTCTATTATGGGTCAGTTTTCAGACTCTTGGTTCTATTCTAGACAATAGATTAGACAGAGACTTTAGAAGGAACCTCTTTCCAAGAATGTATAGCATCTTCCAGCTCTACACAAGTTATGCAGCCACAAATATTTAGTATCATCTAACTAACACCACCTAGGCATGGGAGACGTTTTTCTTCTTTCAAATTTTATCGGTTTTTTTCTGGAAATTCATTTCTTAGCTGGCCTGTTCTAACTTCTTGCAGCTCTACACCAGCGCTTCTCAGTGCACAATGCAGCCACTAAGTGGTTGTCTACGCGGTGGTGTAGTGCAGTATTTGCTTAGTGAGCCGTCGAGATAGCGTGTTGCGCTCCCGTCCCTTGTCTTGTTTACTGCGGGCTGCAATTTGTTGGGATCCTGTGCTAGACTGGATGTGAGATTTCTAACAAATAAGATGTATTATTTATTTCAGTGCCGCTCATGAAAAACATAGAATTTATGACCTGCTTCATTTCCCAAACATTATACGTACAGACAGTAAAGTGTCGGCATCTAAACCTTAAATTAAGCTCGCTTCATCATCGATTATTATCTCGTTCACTGTGGGCCTGGACTAGATTTAAGAGCAAATTAAAAACAATCAGTTTTGCAAATAAACTATTAAACTACCCTGAAAACTAACATTTTCCTTGTGGATTTGAAAAGCTATCCTAACACAACCTTCCTATTTTCTCAAAATGAACTAGCGGGAATCAATCCGTCCGTTCTTAAATCAAATCAACGCGGTTGCTGACTGGGAATACATTACCGAACGTCCGACTGGTCGATGAAATCAGTTCTGTTTCCAAATATGCTACACATTTCGATACAAAATCGTTTATTCTATTTTAGTTGGTTTTAGGAATGATTTATTTTCTTTCATTTTGCAATTTACGTTCGCATGCTCCTTTTATATAACTAGGTACGTTTTAACATTTAATGCTACCATTTTCATAAACTATAAATATAAATTGGTTATGCCATCGATAGTGACAAGGTATCGCATGGAGATGGATACGGTTTAGCTTTTTCGATACAAAAAAATTAGATATACCTACCTACGAATATTACATACTGCAATGGCAATACTTGTATGCTGAGACCGATGACAATTCCTATTTCATTTACAAATGTAGGTATTTATCAGATAAAATTGACAAAACTTATTCGCGTAGATACCTAACCTACTTCCAAGCCTTTTACACATATTTACATTCTGAAATATCCATTCGGGTTGCGTTCCCAGATGCAAATGTTATGCAAGTGACGTTCTTATCCAGATCCGAGGCTCTGATGTTAAACACAGACTACTGCGGAATAGTAGAGAGAGCTTTGGCATAGTGCTGCCAGATTCAAGAATCGATACGAATCTGCTTACAACCATACATACATACATACATAAAAGATTACATACATACATAATATACATAAATCACGCCTTTATCCCTAACGATTACCTACCCATAAAATAATAGATTTTCTGACACTTGGATATCCTCATTTGATTGTTTTTCTTGGTAATACGATCTGGCATCCCAGCTTTGGCCGCTTTCAGCTTGATACGTGCCAAAATTAATCGGAGATTACAGCAGATTATGGCGCCGGGATTCACAGAAACTTCTTTATGTTGGTGATTAGAGGACGCGCTACACCGTTTACTGAAGTAGGTTAGTTTAGTTCGCGGGGAGCTTATCTGACGGTAATATTTTAAAACACTACCAGTGTATAAAAAGATGAACATACTAACATATAGCATGATACCTGACTAAAAACACCTGAAGAGAGAAAGACAGAGAAAGAAGAAGAGAAGGTCTTATGGACTTCCTATAAGCCCTACTCTTTGGTACCTCTTTGGCTGGTCTCTTTAGTTCGTGGTCAGGGTATACATAACTGGAAGAAGGCGCATTTTTAGCAAAGTGGTTATGTGGAGATAAAGATAACTCTGAAGACAGGGACACAGTTTTTCAGAAGGATCTAATAATCTTAAGTTCATTAAATCAAATTAAAACTATTATAATACTGCACGGGACAGCAAGCCCCGCAAACTGATTGCTCAGTCAACTAAACTAAACAACTTTCGAAAATAAATTCTTTCATTACACCCGGTATTTATTGCAACACAAATTTCATCCTGTTGGAGTAAAAGAATAATTTGCCATTACGAGACTCATCACATAAAAAAATACAACTCAGACTCTATAAGACACTGTGACAAGACAAGACTCATCTAACTACAAATTGATACCATGCAAAGGCGGCTACTTTAGCCAACAACCACAAATTCCAATCAGAGACCGATAATTCCCAAACAAGGGTTAGAACTTTTTACTCATCAAATTGAACGATGACTGGCCGAATCGTGGTCGCGCCGCCAGCCGCCACTCATCAATTGAACTGGTAGGGGGCACTCGGATTACAGTAGCATGCCGGCGTGACAGAGCAACTCGGCGGCCCTTTTGATGTTAAGGGCTGTCGAGCAGCTGGTTTTTACTAGTCTACTATAAGACTAACCTGACCTCGTTTTCAGACTCTGTCTTGATCAGGTAGTTATGGGCTGTAACTTTCAAAAACAGAAGACGTAACTATAACGTCAAACTCTTTGTAACAGAATCTTTTAAAACTATGACTACTGGGAGTTTGTATGAGTAGAACAGCATAAGTTAGCAGCAGAATCATCATCAGCATTATTATGGCGATTCCAAAGAAGTTTGGGTTGGCAATCCATCTTTCGCTGTCAGGAGGTATAGTCCCTCAAAACCGCTGCTGATTTTTCTAGTTGGCCAGTCATTCACGATGTACCTAGGTACTAGACCAGAAACCCTGTAGTCAATCTGGTCAGCGCACTTGACGTCGTGGAACGAGGCAACGCGCGGCATCCGACCTGCTTTTTAAAAATCTCACATGTCACGGCGACACGCCACCGCCTATTTCATACACCATCCTTGACAACTCTACTGTTTTTTTTTTAGAAAGAGTAGAATTTACCAGTCCCCTTTAATAACTAGTAGAATTTTCAGTAGTAACCCTGTAGTCAATCTGGACAGCGCGCTTGACGGCGTGGAACGAGGCGACGCGCGGCATCCGACCGGCTTTTGATGATCCCACATGTCACGGCGACACGCCACTGTCTATTACACCCAGCCTTGTCAACTTTAGAGGAATTTGTAGGAAGAGTAGAATTTACCAGCCACCTTTCAAAAGTTATATGACGTAAAACATGTTAAAATACTGCAGTGCTTTTATAGTCTTTTGATGATCCCACATTGACATGTGGCGACAAGCCATCACTCTTGACAACTGTAGAGAATGAGTAAAAAAAAAGGAATTTTACTGATCACCTTTGAAAGTAAAGTTAGTGTTTGTTTAGTTTATTGCAGATTTTGTAGATCCCACATATTACGGCGACACACCACCGGATATTATACTGTGCAGGAATTTGTAGAAAGAGTTGATGTTACCAGTCATATAAATGGCATCATACTCTTGTTAATACTTTGTTGCTTGTACTTCTTCATTGGCCTTATGCGTCTTTGACTGACGATTTAATCAGTGTCTGAGACAAGATTTTTCGTGGCTATGTAAGCCGATTCTTACGATATATATGCTCCAAAACATGTTTCCACCACATCTGCTATAGGTGATTTGAAGAGGAAATTGTATAAAGAGTAGTACGTAGAATTTATTGATTTTAATTAAAATTAAATTTCTGATATAAAATCGATTTTATTTATATTTATATACGCTTATGAATTTTAAAATCAATGTCCAATACTCTTATTTTACTAATTAATAACTTTGTTGAACTGAACATCCTAATAATGCTAGAAGTAGTAACATCTAAATTAAATTAACTGTCCGGAAACTCTCATCCGTTCAATACACTGAACAGTCACCTTAGCATGTCACTGTTTCCATACTCCATATTATAATGTTTCTCCTTAATCAAAAGCCCGTAACATCCATCAATAAATTGCATCATAACCTCACTACTCAGTAATGCAAGTCATCCTGGATTAGGGGCCCACCCATCCCATTATACTTTGCCCTCTTGGCCCTTCATAGAGTGTGCTATTAGAATAACACCACGTCATCGCTATCCGTCATCCCGAGGGATAAGAATGAACAAACTGAATCAAACTGTGATGTTATTAGATATTTCATCGAAAAACTCTGTGGGAAACAACTTTTTGAAACCATTTATGAAGATTTTTTGTAAGAAAGATTCTTTGTTATTGACAATAATTAGTTTTAGTGGGAAATAGCATGAAATATTTTAAAAAGTGGCTGACTAAGTTTTGGAGTGTTATCATTATCAAATAACACTTCTTACAATGATGGTTGCAAAAACTTTTAATCTCCTTTACAGTTTTATGTTTAAGCCAGACAAAGTGAAAAATAATGATTCACACAAAAATTGCTCAGACTTGTTTATCTGGATGGCGTCAAACAGATTATTCCGGATTTAATCCTTGTCTGAGTTCTAAATAAAATTCTAAAAAAGTCAAAACGTCGTTGTGCTAGCAAAATTTATTGGATACCAACAATCGCCAAAAGATAATGATCGTAAGACCATTTTTTGGAATTTCTAAGATTTACTGCTTACAAATGATAAAGAAAAAGATAAGCTTACAAAAAGATCAACATCTAATACACCATTGTAAAAATAACACAAAGGAGTAAAAGTTAAAAATCATCCAAACAGTATTTACTTAACTACGACAAAAGCTTTTTGAGGGATTATGGAAATTGCAATGACTAAGCCATTTGTTTATGACAAGCAAATAATGAAATGCGTTTTTTAAAAGTCGTAAACTTTGCTGGTGGTCCAACAACATCGATAGATAAGGAGGGGTCCACGAAAGTGAAAAGTAAACTCAACGCTCTACCTGGCGTTACGCAATACCAAGAAACCGTCAAACAAAAATATACAAACGCAAATGATTCATTAAACTGTCAACGTACGAAACAAATTACAACGACAATACAACAAATTGCGATGAAAAATGACGCGGCCCACATTGAGCCTCAAATAAAAAGTCAATTTAGAATGAAGCGCCCACGCGGCGAAACGCAGTTGACGGCGAAACTAAATTATTACTAAGCCGCCCGTTTACCAGCTCGCAGCTATTCAATTTCCCGGGCTATGCATCTCTGTCGCCGCATCGCCGACCGCCGACTCCTTTGACTGCGCGATGCATATTTTATATAATCCTTTCATCAAAACGCCGCGCTCGAGGAAAGCGCTTTATAATTTTTCTCGAGCTAGAGCGAGACGGAACTGGCGACAAACGGGGTGTCAAACAGCGGTGGGGATAAGACGGCAAAGCTCCCGCAAAGTACACAGAATGCAAAAATGGCGCGGCGACGAGTGACAAGGTGTCAGGAGGGGGGGAGCGGGCTTGTCGCCTTCAGTCAGCCGCTGTCCGTCGAGAGAGTCGCACGTGCCGTCCGTAAGCCCACGCCACGCGAAGTGTCTTGTGATTACTGATTATGTGCTGACATAAAGCCTTGGATAAGTGAAGTGTTCAGTGCTATTTGTACGCTGGCCAAGAATTCAGGATTGTGGAGCACCATGCTCACCTCAAGCAACCAATATTTACGACCGGATTACCTGTCACCGCTTCCGACTACGGTGAGTTGAGTGATGACAAACTTCCGGAAAATTTGTTTTCAAAGAAAATATCACTGAGAAAGAAGTTATATGCGTTCCTAAAAATTGTAAAACGATAATTATAATGTAAAACTTTTGAACATCTCAACCTAGTACAAATTCAACCGTCTTTGGGAAATTATTACTGAAAAAGTTTTTCTAAACACAACGTGTAGAGCAAAACCAAATAAAGCATTTAAATAAGGTCCTAAAAACTTTCAGCAATATTTTGGTAAACTGTTATTGATATATATATATATGAAGATAAATTTACATTTTACGAAAGAGGAATGGTTAATCAATAACAAAACTTATTTAACTTCTACTTATAAAACAAAAGATTTACTGCGCAATCAAGACTTGATAAATGACAACAATAAACAAAGTAAACTACCTCGTAATTCTTATTTTATTACTTCGGAAAGTTAAATTACCGGAATGGAAATACATTGTTAAAATGTTCTCGAAGACATAGTTGAAACTTGGCCAAACAATTTTCTGCGCAAGATAAGTTCGTGAATTTGTGATATTGGAGAACGATAAGTATGCTTTATTCAAAACAAAAATAAAAGAAATTCTGGTATACCATACAAAAACATTTATTTGGACAAAAACACTTATTTGGACGACGTTCTTTTCGTCTACTTCTAAGAAAAAAGTCTTCTTAGAATCTATTTTTATCCTAAGACGGATGATGGTGATGTATATCAATGAAGAAATCTAAAATTAATATTCAGCATAACTAACATCCAAAGTGATGAACGATTGATTACCAGATTTATATTCCTCTTGATAGATTTATGGAAGAATATATCAATATAGATATAACTATTTGAGAAATGGTCTACAATGTTATCCACAATTGACAAAGATTTATACCGAGCACACTCAAACTTGTTGCACTCTGATTCACATGAAATTGTGAAAATTATTCATTGAGCGAGATGTTCCGTAAAACGGACATGAGCGGCTTACCAACGCAGAATAAAACTTCTCCATTATCAAAATCTCTAAAGTAATGTTTTGAACTAAATAATAAAGTAAAATATATTAAATTTATTAAAGAATGTTAAGGAAACATAGAATTAAATAATCGCAATTCTTCAAAATATTATAAGTAATTAGTAAAAAAAATTTGCATGTTAATGAAATGAATATCGCTTAAATAAAAATAAAAATAGCGTATTGCATATATTTTGAGTTATTTAAAAAGAATCAAATAAAAATGAGAAATTTAATACGCTTAAAATTTTAGCCGCAAGTGATTTGATTACCTACGTTGTAATTATACCTAAATAAAAAGCAAAAACATTAAGCGCGGAATTTATAAACAAACTATCCCAAATCGGTACACTAATTCACAAAAAACTTACAATTTAGCAAAAACCTATTGGCATTTTCTTCGGTCATAATTTGCGCGTGTCTATTGACATTTTAGATGATGATAACATCGCATAGCCCCATTCATATACCCATAAAGATTCTAGTCGTATCCGTTATTGCCATAAAACCAATTTCAATGTTGATAAAACACGCAATTGTGAAAACGGTCCCCCAACACTCGCAGTGACAATAGTCGTGACGACGAGAGTTCAGGCGCGCCGCAAATTCAGCGGCACAAATTGCCCTTTTCACTGCGAGATTACATCATGCGGGAGCGGAGTGAAATGTCAAGCCGAGCCGACGGCTGCCAGCGCGCGGATAATGGCGCGTCGGCCGCGTGATTGGACTCCCCCGCCTTCCTACCCGCCCTCCCCCGCGGTCCCTTTGTACGCCCGTCACTGCCAACCTCAACCCGACGTTTCATTTCATAAACCTCTCTTTGTTGCAGCTCGATGCGAAAAAGAGCCCGCTGGCACTCCTGGCCCAGACGTGCAGTGCGATCGGCGCAGATTCGCCGAACCCTAAACTCATCTCCGCCGCCGAGAAAGCTAGCAAGAAGTACGACGATAAACCCGTACACATGGATAATAAACCGAGCTTCAAGCCTTACGAATCGTGCCTCACAGCGAGAGAAAAGACTAGAACGCCTGAAGACAGAAGTTCCGTTCATGCAAAAACTCCATCCTCTAAGGGTAGTGCTTCTACGACCCCAGTACAAGCTCGCTGTGGTAGCAATCAGAGCTCCTCTTCTCAGAGGTCACCTCCACCAGCGCACCGGAAGACCCCCTCAGAAAAATCTGATGAAAGATCGAGTCCTTTACATGATTCACCTACACCAGCCAAATCGAATTCAGACTCGACAAGCAGTTCTTCTGCTTCAAAGTTACCGTTCACACCGACCAGTTTAACCTCCACTGCAGACACCAAAGAGCCTTCAAGTTTCAAACCGAGTGTACCTGTATCCTCGTCCGCTTTCTTAGGTGGACTACCTCCTTCTGGATTCTCTCTACCAATGGATATAATGACAAGCAGTTTGATGGCAGCGCAGCACCATGCGTTGAAAAATGGTTTGAATCCTTACCTGGCATATGCGAGAATGAAAGCGCCGGGTGGTGATTTGGGTATCTGCAGAGATCCGTATTGTACGGGATGCTCTCTAAGCTCACATTTGCTCAAGTCTGCAGTATGTCCTGCCGGATGTTCTCAGTGTGATCACGCTAAAACACCCTTTGCTCTACCACCCGGTCACCCGGCTGCGGCCGCTTATGCCCACGCACAACTAGCAGCTTTAGCTGCAGCGTCTCAGCTGCCATTTGTCTGTAGTTGGATGGCTGGAGATTCAGCTTACTGTGGCAAGAGATTTTCAACGTCGGAAGAATTACTACAGCATTTGAGATCCCACACAGCTACTGGAGAATCAAACCCTAGTTTGTCAATGCTAAGTGCAACACATCCATTACTTCAGCGGACATATCCGACCCCGCCTTTATCGCCTTTGACTCCACGATTCCACCCATACAGCAAGCCGTCTCACCTGATGTCATCTCCTCCGCTGCCGTTCCCGATGCCGCCCCATCCTTCTCTGGCGGCTTACTTCCCGTCGTACCCGTCATTATTTGGACCACGGGGGCTGCACCCTTGAGGACCGTCGGCGCTCCACATTAACAAGAAAGGGGGCGCCGATCGCTAACGCCCATGCCAAATGGACTTTCGGAACTGAAGAATGTGTGAATATAGTGTAGTGTTCTTCGGGTTTCTAGTCGGCTCATATCAGCGACGAACGTGAGAGCGCCCGCGAGGGCTGCGAAGCTGTGATCTCTAACTTGTAATGTATAATTATAGTGCACAAGGGACTCGCTCCCAGCTTGGACTGTCCGCGTTAGTGGATTTCATTTTCTAGTTAGTCTAACGAAATTTTTATGTACCAAATGTGTAGATTGTAATTTAATTTCATCTTATTTTAAGTTGTTGCAAAATAATTAGTGAGGATTGTTAATTGTGTTTGTATTTTTAATTTGAGTATTCTTGGGTGACTTTGATGGATCACATATCTGTATTTTAATGTTAAGAGGATGACTGAATGTATGTGTAGTCACATAAGTGAGCTGCGAGCATGTTCCCGCAATCTCATGACTCATAAATTAGCTGCAATGTTCATGTTTCATATTATGATATCTCTAGCAGAATCTCAGACACATAAATTTTCAAATTGAATTTTAGTCGCTTGCAAAAATGGCACTATATTTTTTGTGACATAGATTTACGAATAATGTTAAATTTCACAGTCATAATAATTAATGTAATAGAACAAAACCATGTTAGCAGACTGTGTGCTACATTCTTAAACACTGTAATTTCTGCAAGATATTATGTTGACGTAAAAGATTTGTTGTTATAAAGGACATAAAACAAAAAAATATACGTAAATATTTAATTTATTTCAGTTTTTGATTTCATCATCCCCAAAAGCCAAACAATCTATTCAAAATACGAGTACTTATTAGAGCATGACCTTAAATTTTTTCTTTATTTCTACAACAAGTTATTAACTAGGGCTAGGGCATAACCTATTTAGTTATTAAGTATATTCGTTTTTTTTTTGTGAAATATACTTATGAGGTTAGTCTTTAATCAAATTTTAAGTATACAGAAATTACAGAATTAGATAAAACTACAATTTTATAAACAGCTACCCAATGAAAATATTAAACTACACTCACACGCCCTTCTTCTTCTTGTCGTGTTGATCGTTTATTGAGCACTATACGTAGATGATATTGTGCTTTAGATGGCATCAACCAACCGCCCAAGTCACCAAACACGTCCAAAAAGACCATATTTACTCAGCAGCTCTACCGTTGCTCTACGGTCGCTGTTGACGGATTCATAAAGGCTAGTGCACACAAGCCGCAGCGTCGTGCATCGCCCGTAATTAGGACCATCGCACATCGCGCTTCCACTACAATAAATTATGAGCAATTTATCTGTCTGTGTGTCGCCATACATCACGCCGCGTGCAGTTACCGCCGCTGAAATATTATGACTAGGGCTGCCACAGTGGGTAATGCTCTGATTATTACGTTAGTAAGAAATTAATACTGATTTTTAGTTGTATTCATGATTAGTTTGATTTATTGTTGAGCTGCATCAAAGTTGTATCAAGAATGTGTGAACTTTTTTGTTTGAATTGGTGACGAGTATGACTATTAAATATTTAGACAAATAGAATTATTTCTTATTTTGCTGTATAAATTACGTTAAAACTACGTCAAACTTTCTATCACAATCAAAACATTAAGAAGATGTTAAAGACATAGTATAACTGATCTGAAAAGATAATTATTTCTGTAGTCATATTTCAAGTAGGCTGAGCTGATTCAAACAATTTCTTCTGCTGCCCTGTGGTGCGGGTTTATAAAGTTTGAGGACGAAAACAGACAGGTATACTTATGTACTATTTCATGAATTTTTCAACAAAATAATAACCTATTTTTTATAATTTTTGGTGTTGCTGGCAACCCTGCGATATGAGTGATGTTTAGGGTAGCCGTGCCATTTGTCGCCGCCTCTTCATATCTCGCGCCAT
Source organism: Scrobipalpa atriplicella (assembly GCA_029255725.1). Lineage (NCBI taxonomy): Eukaryota > Metazoa > Arthropoda > Insecta > Lepidoptera > Gelechiidae > Scrobipalpa > Scrobipalpa atriplicella. The sequence goes on along the minus strand of JARACY010001746.1, from coordinate 21,156 downwards.
CTTTTAACTCGGCGTTACTTACGATTATTGCCCAAGGTAATGTGGCTTTACTGTTACTTACCTCATACATTTAATAAGAAAGCGCGTTTAGAATATTATTTTATGTTTCTTTATGAATTATTTTGTTGGCATTGTTTCAAGTTATATTTTAGAGGTTTTAATTGAGAGTCTCTCTCTAGTCATAGTATGAGACATTTAAATCTTTATAAAATTATTAATGATACCTACAGAGATTACTTCCAACAACTTTCCACAAATAAGTTAACTACTTGTAATAATACAACTCTAATTTCTGTAATTAATTAACGAAATAAATAATAAAATAGAGTTATTTACTATCAAGGATTTTTGATAAATTTATTATATTAACAATCACACTTCACAAACTTTTTATATGCCAGCTAAAAGGTAAATACAGTACAAACACGCTTTAAATGAATGTGGTGAGAAAGAAATTGTGTTGAAAATTTTCATTGATTTGACAGTTTTTCTTATACTGCAGCGTCTGCAGCGCCCTCGCTTATGTTAATTGAGAACTACTACGTACGTTATTGTTTCAAAAATGACAGATGTACGCTTAACTTCCCGCTTTTTTTTTTTTTTTTTTTTTTTTTTTTCTACGATTTTAGAGGGCTTTTGTACGATTAGTACACGCCAGCCCTATTGTTCCTTATAGACGTTAGATCACTCATACATAATGTTTAGGTTGGGTTTGCCTGTGCAGAGCGATTTTGTTCAAAAGCTTTATATAATTGGTAAATTTCGACGATCTCTATTAAATTTGAGCAAGTAAGTAATTTTTGGAAGTTTCCTAAGTCAAGTGGGTTTAATTTTAGATTTTTAGACAGGCTAATTTTATTTTATAACCTTTAGAAATAGTCATTCAGCCCATTAATTAACTTATCTATCTAATCTTCAGAAAGTGACAGATAGCAACTTCTCTCTCAATTATCTAGTTTATTTGCGCAAGTATTTGCTTCTGGCTGCTGATTAATAAATCTTATAGTAATATTGATTTATGACTGGTCAATTATAGCACTAGTTACCTCATTAAAACCCGAATGGTCCTATAACTCTCTTGACACAGTTTCATGTCATGATATATCTCTCCAGATTATTATTGAATTAATGATTATTTTGAAATGTGCCAGCTTAAGTTGCAAATTATACGAAATGTTAATTACTTACCTACTCATAATTTATAGAGCACATTAACATTTTAATAATGTTGGAAGGATTAATCTTTATTATTTTATAACTCATAAGAGAAAATCATTTTATTTTATTAGTTAAACATTTAGTTTTCAGATGATGGTTATGAATGATTTTTCTTGCTAGAAGATGATGTTCCGCCGCAAAAGTATTAGGCATTCAGCTAATATTTTTGAGTGTATTCCTTACAGTAAAAGAAAAAAAATGAGATCAGAGAAACAAAATATTTCCCTTTTTTAATATAAATGTTATCATAATTATTATAGAGTGGAGTTAAATGAAAACTCTGCACTGTAGTTTAGAACTGGTGTTATGGTTAACATATTTTTGTTGCGGCAAGTTAAAATATGTATATTGAATTTAAACGCAAGATGTCCAATTATTATCATTATAAGATCGCTGACTTCTGAATGAAGAAACTCTACAATGAGACGTAAGCGTTGAGACCAATCCCCCGATTTCAATACCACTATCAGTATTAATTTGACATCCGATATATAACTTAACTACCGCTCGAAATGCTGAGATAACTCATGCGAAGTGGCAACGTGTCGTTTACGCGTTCCAGCTGATACAGGGCTTCAAAGGAGCCGCCGGCTTTGATCTCGCCGCCGCCGTTGAACTGCCAGGAAAACGTGGTGCTTTCAAAAGGTAATGGTGTAAATCTGTGAAGACACATTGTTCTACGTAATTAGCGAGCAAAATGATGGATGGTCTTTTATAAACAACTACGTCCATTGTAGAAAATAAAGATGTTTAAAGAATTTAAATGACAATTGTGCCATAAGAAACCAATACCTCCGATTATTTAGACTAAAATATTGATAGGCAAAATAAAACCACACATTTATCACCTTACCAATAACACTCTGAAACCCTCTGCTAACTATATTATTTAACTATATATATTTCATGCCTATGAAGAAGGAAAACAAAAGAAAATTATGTATACCTATCTGAAATATGTAGGAATCGTCAGTTACTTTCCTAGTTTTTTTAGTTATATTATAATATTTATAATATAATTTTATTTAGACTTGTAGCACCAAAAAAAACAAAGACCTATCACCACCCAAAAAAAAAAAAACTGTCAGTCAAAATTTCGGAAACCGTAACCCAACGCGGTAACGTTAGACGGGTACAGTCGCAGTCAATAAGATATGGGGCTCCGTACAAGCAGATAACCATCGCACAGTCAAGTGGAAGAGTGATTAACGTTGCTTCCTCGCGACGACCCGAGGTTTAGTCCTAATTCTACCGATTTCTTGACAGGTTTCTTGACATAAAAATTTGAATGACGAAAAAAAATTTAATGACTTTTTGAAATGTAGAGTTCAGCGGTTTAACTAAGGTTTAGTTACTAAGCAAAGTAGGTACAATAAGAGATGACAAAAAATAGGAGAAATACTTACTTAAGAAACCTCTAACGGAATGGTAGAGTGTGAGCAAAAAGAAGACCCCAGGTTGACCAATCACATCAATCACACACACAAAATGAAAGATTGCGCAGGACATTAATAATGAATCTCGTAGATGTACCTACTCGTATCAGCCTGTTACCAAACAGGATATCTTAAAGACTCATGTTACTTGGCTTGGTGTATAGATTGTCATTGTCATTAACGCATCTAATATCAATTCTACACTTGTACAGGATTGGTTCAAAAAATTATGAAAATGTTGGTTGAACTAGGAATGCCCCGTCGCGCCGCCACCGCTTTGAAGCCCCCGTGCACGCGTCGTCGACTCGAATTAGTGCTACCGATGCGGCCGCGGTTTCAACTTGGAACCTTTTTATTTTGACGACGTTACTTTTTCAAGCTGATCGTGGAGCGACAGCAATTAAGTCAGATTTCGATGACAATATATTTAATGGGTGGCGATAAGGTAAGTGAAGACACATGGTGGCAGTAGATTATGTTTAAAACAGTTCGGTGGATTATTGTTTAACTTAAAAGTTCAAAGGATGCTGGATTGGGTTAGCACTATATCTCCATTTGTAGATAAATGTAAAAAAAAGATTAAAAAATAGGAATATAGCATCTTAAACTGCACTTGCCAATCTACATTTAAGCCAGTTGAGTATGGCTAATATTCCCCAACAAGGATAAGCATTATGTCCAGTTTATAAAATGCTGTTGTGGTAGTAGTATAAGGGACTTCAAAGATGAACTTCATGAAATACATCTGGTTTTCTTAGTAACATTTTGACGAAGCATTTTGATCTGAAATTCAAAGAAAATTCATTGTTTATCATAAAATATAACATCACCGTGATCTTGATGTCTGTAAAAAAAACTCAAAACACTTTACACGTCCAACAAAATAAACAACTTGAGTTTATTGCGATACGAACAGAAAGTCAAACACTATGAATTAATTTAACTTGAAAAAAGGTGACGGTTTTCCAACGTAGAGGCGACTTGGAAATTATAATGTTGCTTTAAATTTTGTACATTTCTTTTTGAATATTTCTAAAGCTTTGGAATGTTCTACCAACTTCTAGTGTTTAGAGAGAGCTTGCTTGCTCCATCGACAATTAGGTAGGTAGGTATTCTGTATGGGTAATAGACGGAGTTGACCAAGAAATAAAAGTACACAATACACACACAAAACACAACAAAAAAAAAAAACATTTTAATTTTTGACTTTTTGATTTAAGACTTAAGTCAAAGAGTCCAGAACAAACCTAATCGGTTAAAAAACGTGGCACGTGCAAGCAATGGATACAAAATTCACTGTCGCCGACCTGACATTTCCAAGTCCAACCCTGTGTAAACATTTCACGCTAAAATCCATTAGATGAAGACGTGGGCTTTAATGTGGACAGACAGACTGACAAACAATTTCGCAGTAAAGAACTTTCGCTATGCGCAAATATTTCTTTATCCAATTTGTACGAACGGTAGTTTTAAGTTTTATTTGACGGGGGTTATTTTTTTTTTTAGTTTTGGAGTCAAATAATGTGTTTCACTTTTCGAAATAAAAGAGGCTATTGCTCTATTTATGTACTTTGAAATAATGTAATGTACATATTTAGATAGTTTATGATTAGGTTGCTTAGGAAAAAGGCTAGGAAGATGATGATGATTTAGATAGTTCATGTGTTGTACTTGCTTACCTACCTAATTCCATAAACAGTATTAAATATGCATTATTGTAGAATTTCTAGCATTTTTGGCAATATGTGCTAAAACTACTAAGATATTTGTCCAGGAATATTTATTTTGTTTTATTATGTATTTTTGATGTGTTAAAAATATTTGAAGACAAAAATTATCAACATTTATTTTTGCAGATACACCAGAAACCTTTTAAAAAACCAACAAAAATGGCGGCCAACTTGCTAATAATTACACCTCCCTTCAAAAGCGACTATCAGATGCCACTATAAAGGGTGGTCCTTATCTCTCCACTCGTAAACAGGCATGTTTATGGAGCTTCCGACTTCCGACATCATCCTGTATAAGTGCCGGTTTGTGAAACGTTTGTTCAACTTTTTTTAAAGGAGCTGGGGTGTCGCTTTAGGTTATTTTGTGGTGAATGGACTTCCATTCTACTTTGGGTACGAGCAGATGGTTCTACAGTCAAAAGTGACTTGGAATAAAGGTTATTAGTTTTCATAACTTACTTTTTACTTCCATGCTGGACTGGGAGTGATAGAAAAACATAGAATGTAAAAACCAGCTAATGGATCGAGGGTTTCAGTGTATTGCAATTTAGGCGATGGGCTGACAACCTGTCACTATAGCAATATACATAATCTAATCATCTGTAATAACCCTCAAAACTTGTCAGACGTGGAGGAACGACCTTTGTTTAGGTAGTTTTTGCTCTGCCTACCCCGTTAGGGATAAAGGCGTGATTTTATGTATGCATGTATGTAGTTTTCATAAAATGAAATGCGCTATAATATTTTAACTAGGAGGCAAATAAGTAGGTCAAACTGGGAAACATTATATTACTTTTAGTAAGCGCTTTGATCGACACCTGGGATAACCGTTGAACCAAATTCTATTCTTTAGTTAAATTAAGCAGTGAACTTGAAAACCATTTTAAAAAAATGTGGAGAAACATACCGAGCGTTTGTTAACTTGAAAATACTTTTTTATTTATTTATTTGTTAAATAGAGAAACAAAGCCGATAAGCAAGCCGTAATTTTGTACCATAAATTTATCCCACAGTTAATAAGGTAGCACCGTAATTGGCGCCATAAATACTGTATCTAAAACAAACATTCTGTCGGTCTGTGTACTCATCATAGATCAGCCAAAATGATGCACAGATGTTAGAGTCTTCTTAAGAAATGATGAAGGTTTTATAAAGCATGTAAAAGAAATGGTATCTATGAGTATGAATAGATCAAAAGGTGTGACCCCTATGAAACTGATCAACTTTCCCTAAGGAACATAGGAAAGTACGAAAAAAAATTGACTTCCCATACTGAATGCATTAAATTATCAGCTGAAAAATAAGTAATTTCTACTTACTTGTTTTCATCATCTTTGATAAACAGTTGACATGCATTTTGATAAGATTGTATAGTGTTGTCATTAAACTTGGATAAAGTATCTTGAACATTTTATAAATTAAGGTTGTCAAATTTGTTTTTTTTTTGATAATTATGACATTTTTTTGTTGCGATCGTGACGAATAATTCAAAGCATAAATTAAGATTAATATGTTATTATAATACCAACAAAAGCTTCTCTGCATTTTAAGTTTTTAACCCTTTGTTTATTCTTTGTCAAAGTTACAGTGAACTAACCGCTGCTTGTCGAAATATGCCGACTTTTAACATCGGTCGTAAAGGCAAGCGACGACGGGTTTGCGATACCACGGATGGTATAAAGATGGTTTATCTGTAGTATAATGTGATACATGCTCGTTAGAAGCGGACCTTCTGTTTAACATTTGCTTTACAATGTTGTTGGGAGGCTGACGTTTATGACGGGAGATCATGTGGAAGAAACATCTGGATCACGTGTGGAAATATTATCGATGGGCTGATTTGTTACTCTGAAACTGATTAGGATGTTCCAAAATATTTTCAACCATAGCGTTTTAGGATGTTCTCTACCAAATATGCGTAGCTTTACGCGTTACTTAGAGAAGTATTAAATCAATCTAAGTTGGTTACATAGCAAAATTAATCAAATTTCAGAGAAATCGTCCACAAATCATTCTTAATATTCTTATAAGGGTTGATACAAAGAATACCATCGATTCAATTCGTGGAGGGTACGACTTACCTAAATCTTGACTAAAATTATTTCCCCTTTCTGTTCTCTCATGATAGAAAATTGCAGGTATAGACTTATATTATACGTCATTCATTATTATAGCCGTGATTTTTGCAACTAGATACGAATTGCTACCATAAATCTAACATTTTTTAGTTAATTTTCACTTTTTTAAATCCAGAAAACACGTCACAATTTTTTTGACAGCTGAAGTTCTTAGACACAATCCCATTGACAACCCAACTTTGTCATCAATACAGCAACAAATTACACAGCATGCCATGCGCACACGCAGGGTCGTTCTCTCACCAAACACATTAGCGGGCTGATTGACAGATGGCGCCACGGTTCCCCGGCGTGACACGATGACAGACAGACAGACAAACACACGCCAGTTCAAACAACATTTTAATGTAATGGAGGTTTGATTGACGAAACTCTTTCGGTTGATTTCTTCGGTGATATTGAGTCGGAATGGTGAAGGTTAGTTATTTCAATATTCATTTCTATTTTCTGAAAGAATTTCCTTGTAAAAATTGATCAATTTCATTGACTAAGCAGAGCAACCCTATCAGTTAGCAGGAAACTGTCCCTTACCATATCTGTATAACTATTAATGGAGGTAATACGATCGCCTAACTCGTCATAAATGCAGGCGTGATTATTTTTATGGTACTATGGAAAACAAAAGAAAATAGCATCTATCCGGTTACTGCGATCATCTTACAGTTTTTCGCCAGGGTTTTTCGTGTATTGTGGCTGTGTGCAGTCCTACTTGGAATAGTACCTTTATTTATGGAACCCCATCACTTTGCAGCACTCCTTTTGTATCCTGACCTAACATCATCATCTGAAAACCGGAGCTTTTGCAGTTAAATGCTGTGCGCTAAGTAAAATGCACTTCTAACAAGGATCATCGTCCGGTAGAAGTCAGTTTTGCTTTAACTGTAACACATAAATTCTTGAGCGAAGCTTTTAACGCAGAAACTGCCCTAAAATAATGAATTTATTGTCAGTTCAGTCGCTTGGCAGAGGTTACAAACCTTTACAGCCTGTAACCTCAACGAACATACCTGCATGACACACAGCTCATAATTTTTCTGAAACAAATTTTCCCTAAAATTACGATAATGCGTCCATAAAACGTACATTTTTACGACACGCTCGTCGGGTTTATAAGTTTTAACAATGTTTTCATTCGGACTAACCAGTGGTTGTACATAAATCTCGGTTAAATGTTAAAACGGAGTTTACGAACAGCAGGCGCCATATATCAAGTGTCTATTTCCACATGGGTGGAAGCAGACGAATTTTTCAAGTAAATGTTTAGAATAAAATGATAGAGCTGAGTACTTATTACTCAGTCACTGTCGATTATGGTGATGATAATGCAGGTAATGTGATTAAAAAAAAGATGGATAAGATCGGTTCGGTACATGATAAACGTCTGCACTTCTTTGTGATATCCTGTTGATATCTCAACTGACCAAGCTACGTTACATAATAATATGGATGTTATTCAAAAACTTCGCTGCCTAATTAGTGAAGTTCAAATATAGTTCAAACAATAACTTAGGTACTTAATCTAGAAATATAGCTATTGTGAATAAACTTTCAAGTCTTTGAACTCGTGATTTTAAAATAAATAAAGTATACTTCATTTCAATAAGTTAGTTCTGAAAAAAGAAACTTAAATATTATGATTGCTATCCCATCCCTTCACGTAGTACATTAATATTACTCCAAGCTTCAATATAAACATGATTGTCATCCTATCAAAGGTTTTATGATTTAACCTTTTAAATGAGTAGCTTTAAAGGATCCAGTCATGCCTGCCACCGCCTACCTAATCACTATAAAACATCTCAAGTAGCCTTATAATTCCAACTATCGCCTTTAGCCGATAAATCCTCGTATTATCGCGATCTCGAACATAAAACACGTATAAACGGGTAGCGGTGGACTATCGCATTATCGACTATCGACAATCAGGTGATATTTACGCGCCGAGCGACGATCTCTATCGATATCGACACTCGTTTGTCGGTTGTCAGCTGTAGCGTAATGCTGAGACACACCGGGGGAAAGAAAGTGCTTGAGGATAGCGACACACCTGCGGAAAATCCACAAGAAACATGAAAAAATAACAATGAAAGTGTAAAACTGTATTTACTCAAATTTTATTTGAATACCGTAAAATGCTAAAGAGGAAATTAGCAATACAGAACACTAAAGAAAAATTAAAGTTATAAAATATGACGTTGTTGAAATTGATTTAATTTAATAATGTTGTCATTGGTGTTCAACTTTTTGATGGTGGTAGGTATCTTTCACCATGTATGGTTTTCAAGTTTATGTACGGAAATTAATATTTCTTAGCGGCTGTCAAATTCAAAATCAGATCAGACTCCTGACGACGGTAGAAAGCTCTGAAACCAAAGTTCCCTGGCTCTTTCGACAATAGTCGACAACGGTTTCGATAGGTAAGTTATGTACCTTATGCATTTCTCAATTCTCTAAAACCACGTTTGTCCTAGCTTAGTGTACCTCGGACTTTATCCAGGTGTCGAGTTACATGACAGTATTTCTATTAGTTTTGGAGGATTTTATTGCGACAAAATTAACATGAATACGACCGCGTAGGTGAGATAATGCGTTCTAAAGAGATAAACTTTCAACAGGGGTACTGAATCTATGGTCCATGAATACGAATTTATTAGGCAAACACAGAAAATTATAATTTTACTATCATATGTGCAACTTATTAACATGAACAATTTTCTTACGAAAAGTGTATGAGTATAGATATTCTAGATAACATAGTACACAATGCACGTGAATTTTTTATATTATTTTAAGAGAATTAACAATCTTTTAACAGTTTGAAATACTACCTACTTAAAAAGATTCTTTTTCTATCGAGTCGATGACAAGAAGACATTATTCTTATCTCTTTTTTTTTATTGTTTTTTTTTTAAATGGTGTTTTTGTATATTAGTTCTTGTTTGTAATGAAAACCCAATTTTTTTATTGTTAACCGTTTTATTTGGGAGAAAATCTAACTCTTACGGGTAAAAATAACAGTCATCTAATCATATAGACTCCAATAAAATGTTTACCGCCTCTGATCAACTCAATAAAATAGATCCAAGAATATCGGTTGATCGGTAGCTGTTAAATTAGAAATCGATAAATTGAAGGCCACATAAAAATTCCCATCAATAGAATTTTTATATATTTTTAAATCAATGAGCTGACGTGATGATATTTATATTTATTTATTTTATGAGTTTGTTTTCCGGAGCTTTATCTGATTTTGAGATAAAATCTTATTAATACACGATTAGTCTTGAATTTAAGTATATAAATTCCTTATTAATTTAATTTCATCTCTCGCGACATTTTCAATTAATATACATAAAATTGAATATTATAAGTAGAGACGACAAGACAAGACATATTGTGATGCATTTTCGTAAATTATTTATAAAAAATGTATTAATATATAAAAAAAAGTAAGAAAATGTAGCTCTGTTCCAAAAATTCCTATTTATTAAGTATATTAAATAAACGATTGTCCTTTACTTATGATCATATTGAATTCCATAAGAAATCCACAATTATTTATAACAAACGACAGCTTATATTACGCAGAATAAGCATCAATAAAAAAAAAAACAGTTCCGCAACATATCAAAAGTCAACATCGTGCTCAATAAAAAAAATTGTCACGGCACCATACAATTCATAATAATAAAAACGTCAACACCGAACCAGCCAGTAGGAAATTACCGACCAATCAACTAGAAACTAAAGAGAACACCATCTATAAGCGCAATTATCGGTTCTGTTTTATGAGCAAAACATTGACTGCGTCTGTACTAAACTACCAACTTATATATAATAATAATGTATTTATAATAATAATAATAATGTATTTATTTTCTCTCACAAAGAAACACATTTCATACACATTATATAACAGTTGCATTATGATACTTTAGAACGTTTCCTTTGTGAGAGTCTGGTGTCCATACTAGGTTATACCTGTGTTACAGAGCACCAGGCTCCCACCCCAGAACTACTAAAGCAAACTTTAGTTACAATTCAACAGTAACAGTTTTTACAAAATGTAATTAACAATGCAAGAGAAGATTGAACGTAATACTAATAAGTAGATAGTTAAAAAAAAAAAAAAAGTAGTTCTTCCATGTGTGTGTGTGTGTGTGTGTATGTGTGTGTGTGTGTGTGTGGATGTGTGCGTGCGTGTGTATGTGTATGGGTGTGTGTGTGTGTGTGTGAGTGCAATGTAACATATATTTAAGCAATAGTTTTTAACAATATTTCAGTGCCATCATAATCGTAACTATCAAGACAATTCTTAATTTTATTTTTAAATTGATGATTGGTTAAATCTCTCATTTTACTTATTTTACTACTTAATTTATTATATACACGTGGTGCTAAGTAAACATAGTGTCTTTGACCAAATGAACTTCTGAAGAAAGGCACTGGACAATGATTACGACGTGAGTTTGTTTTAGGCAAATATGGTATGTTATACTTATGATAACGACGTAGACATTGAGATAAAAATAACTTCCGTACAGTTAATGTGTTGGACTTTACATAAAGATCCTTAGTTGGGTATCGATATGGGAGTTTAAATAGCACCTTCAGTACTGATCTCTGTGCTCTTTCTGCTTCCATTAAATATTTTTTAGCAGCACCTCCCCACGCACATATACAGTACGCAACCAATGATTCACAGAGGGCTTTGTACACCTGCAATAATAACTTATGATCAGCTACCTGCCTAAGATTTTTGAATATATAGATCATTCGTCTAGTACGAGACGTCAGGAGAGAAATATGTGTGTCCCAGCGAAGGTGTTGATCTATTTGAACACCTAGGTATCTTATGGTGTCCACTCTTTCTAGGTTAGTGCAGGAACAAAGGGGTCGGTTAAGGGTTGGGTGTCTATTGCAGGGATATGTGTGAATTTTGATTTTTAAATCACTGTCCGGTACACAGCAAATTGTTTTGCTAAAACATATATACTTTGTTTTATTAACATTAAGTGACAAAAGATTATCTTCGAGCCAGCAAGTAATTCTAGCCAGTCCCTTTTCCGCAAAAGAACAGGTGTCTTCCCAGGTATTACCATGAAAAAGCACAACCGTGTCATCGGCAAACATAATTAGTTCCGCATTGTCTAACTGTATTTTGCATAATTCGTTTATGTAAAGGAGGAATAGCGTAGGGCCTAGAGTGCTACCCTGCGGGACGCCAAACGTATTGGATGTCTCTGAACTAATATGATCAGCAACCTTAACACACTGCAACCGATTTGTTAAATAGTCTTTAAACCATTGGAACTGGTTACCTCGGATGCCTATATTTTCCATTCTAGTAAGTAGGATTTGCGTGGAAACGGTGTCGAACGCCTTTTGCAAATCGAGAAATATGCCTAGACATCTTTCACCAATGTCCAAGTACGAGGTTATAAGTGTAGTCATTTTTAAAACTGCGTCCTCCGTAGATTTATTTGCTCTAAAACCAAACTGGTTGTCAGCAATTATTAAATTGGATTCAAGATAGTTACACAGTCTTTTGTTTACAAGTTTTTCTAGTAATTTAGACAAAGTTGGTAGGATAGATATCGGACGGTAATTTGTAGGTAGTTTTTTGTCACCTGATTTAAATATTGGTGTTATAAGGGCTTTCTTGAAGAGAGAAGGAAATACACCAGACTCAAAGCTGAGATTGCAAAGGTAAGTTAAAGGCTTGGCAAGACTATTTTTGATATTTTTGAGCATAGTGGTAGAAAGGCCATCATAACCAGTCGCATTACTAGATTTTAATTCTGTAATTATTTTACAAATCTCGAATTCGTCAGTTGGTAAAAAAGTAATGGAATGGGGAGGAGTATTTGACAACTTTGCTTTACGCGCCAGATCTGTTTCCGTAGTATTTAGTTTAGTAAGGGTTTCGTGAGCAATTTTGCCACCAATCGATGCAAAAAATGTATTAACCTCATCTAATGAATTTTTTGGTGAATCTTTTAACAGTAGCAGTTCAGTACTGATTGCTTTAGTTGTTTGTATATTGCAAACGTCCTTAACTGTAGTCCATGTCACTTTGGGATTTCGAGTATTCTTTTTGAGTTTGTCTTGGTAATAATTATTTTTTAGTTCCTTCACAATTTTTGAACACCAGTTCCTATAAGATGTATATTGCTTGCGTAATTGTTCATCAGTCGGAGTAGATCTCTGTCTCATGTGCATTTGATCCCGCTTCCGTAAAATTCTGACTACACCTGGTGTTATCCAGGGTTTGAGAGGGGTTAGTCGTCTAGGTAGGGTTCTAGTTATCGAGTTATTAAAAACAATGTTCTGAATTTTATCAATTATCCAATTGATTGCTGTATCAACATTAGTGAGTGAGTAGAATTCCTCCCACTGTAATTGTGACAGATTATTATTTATTGCATTATAGTTTAATATTTTGCTGTTTCTTGTTGAAGGTTTTGTATTTATTTTACTATTTTCTATCATTATTAGTATTGGATTATGGTCGGTTAATTTGTTAAATACGAATGTGTGCCATTTTCGATTTGTTTTAACCATGAAATGATCCAAACATGAATTTATTCTTGTTGGTTTGTTTACACCCTGTGCTAATCCGAAGGAGGCTGTTAGACATAGATACTCGTTAACATACCCATCGGATACATTATGCAATATATCAAAGTTCATATCACCAGTAAGAATTATATTATGTGAGTGGGCATAATTTAAAACTTTGTCAAGGGATTCCAAATATTTGGTAGGGTTTTTATTGTACTGTGGGGGGCGATATGAACAAATAATATCAAACTCATTATTATTTATATTTAAAATAAGGAAATCCCCATCCTCGTAACCGGGCTCAAATGCCGAGACGTTAATTTCCGACTTTACAAACACTACAACTCCATTATTTTGATTGATATATTTTTTTGTAAAGAATGAGTTGTAATTTGTTATATTAGGTGGCATAAAGTTGTCATTTGTCCAGCATTCTGTAAGTACGAAAATATCAATTTGAAATGAAAATAATGATGCAAATGCTAAAAACACATTAAAGTTAGAATTAATACTACAAATATTAACTGTCAATATAGAGAGTGTACGATTCGTGTTTGAAAACTCAGTTAAACTATGTGAAAATTGGGTGGGACTACTAAGCACGGTACAAGGAATATTGTGGTTTACATTGTCGATATCTTTATTAATGTCTTCATTTGTACAATTGAATTTTGTTTGAAAGGTTTAAATGTATCACTAGTATAAGCTTGATTAAACATGGAAAGGTGTCCAGTTTGTACTTGTAAATATTACATATTTGACCGGTATATGTGTGTGTGTGTACGAGTATCATGGGTATATCTTTGAATGGATTAAGTTTATGTGTTAACATGTGTGTGTGAGTTTGAGCTAGTGGAAGATAATTAACATATTTTATAATGGCTAACTTGTAGCAGTAACAAAAATTAATAAACATGCAGTATAAATAAATGAACAAAATTAAAAGCTCTCCTAGTCAGTCTTTCGAAAGTTTCGTTAGGTCACTTTCGTCATCAACACAGATTTTCGGCGTTCCATCATTTTGTCGCAGAAAGACTCTTCCGTGTGATGTCCAGCAATATTTATATCTGTATTGAGTTTTGAAGTTTCGTGCTAGGTAGAACAACTTTCTCGTCTTCGTCGTAAGGCTGTCCGATAAATAAATGGGCGTGTTTGGTCCGTCTCTAATCAAATCAGAGACTTTTAATTCATCTTTGTTTGCCTTGTTGTAAGTTTTAAGACTATTTTTTAATGCTTCTTTGGCAGATAATGTTGTAAACTCTGTTATGATCGGGTTTCCCGATTTTTTGCTGTGTACTCGAAATATGTCCTTAATATCAGAATGCTGGATAGTGACATTTAAAGTCTTTCCTAGGTCTACTAGGTTGTTTGTTAGGTCGTTCTTAGTTTCACCTTCTATTATGGGAAAACTTCTCACTTCAAGGGTGGTTGAGCGAATTTGGCGCTCAAGGTGTTCGATTTTTTGCTCCAACTGATTCACACATGACTTCTCTTCTTTCCTTTCTTGTTTAAGAATTTCTATTTCAGACAGAATCTTATCATACTTTTCTGACAAAAAGTTGATGCTGTCTTTAATTTCCGCTAGAATTTCCGTGTTTTGTTTTTCTATAGTGGATTTCATTTCTTTAAACTGCTTTTCTTGACGTTTAGATAATGAGTCGAATAACATATGCATCTCCGCCATGAAATCCGTCATATTAGATTTCGAAGTGTCTTCATCCACAGGTGATGGGGTTTCCAAAGCACGTCTTTTTACATTTCTTTGTTTGTTAACATTAGAAGTCCCACCACTGTGAGTATGGTCTGTCTCCGATTCATAGTGATGTTCTCTATTATCTTTTGGCGTTTTAATTTCCTTATTTGGTGTGTTTTTCTCCTTGGGAGGTGTGCGTTTTATAGGTGGCATTTTTTGCAGGTTCAGGGTAGATTTGGTTCAAACTTAAAATTAATTGTTGAGTGGGGGCAACAATTTTAGCTCGCACCTTGAGCTACCAGGTTGGAATGAACTTATGAAGGTGATTTAACACGGCGATAGCAAAAATAGCTTTTCAGACCGCCTCACAATTTTACTGTTTGATAGCGTGCTACAGATACTAGGACAGCAGAGGTAGATAGGAAGTAAGTTGTACCAGCGATACAGCGTCCAGTCCGGTTGTACGTTTGTTCCTCTTGAGTCGGTTTAGTTCTGGTGTCTTTCGTGTGGCGATTGGTGGCTGAAGAAATCGCGTTGCTAGCTAGGGTAGCATAAGTTTGTAGGAATAGGAAGTGAGATCCCAGTGGACAGATGGTGCGGAGCGGAGACAATGGCGTTAAGTAGTTGCTGTCCGACTCCGTAAGATTCATGCAGTGTGTTGTTTCGTAATTTTTAGATACCAGGATATCATATAATATAGTGATAGTGTAATAGTTGCAGACCTTAGAGCAACACGGCCTTCAGTTGCAGACGGATCACGGATACACCAGTTCGACAAGGTTTGTCAACTAAAGTATTGGCCAGCCTGCCGCATGCGACGAAAGTTTACCAGGATAGCAGAACTTGTAGATGGCTGACTCGTTCCAAATAGGCAGGCAGTGACGGTCCTTGCAAAGCAGGTTCTCCGAAGATGCACGCGGTCGTCCGTATGTACCAGGATATCAGAGCTTGTAGATAGTTAACCTCCACTAGGCGGGTGACGTCGGCGCGGTGTGGCAGCGTGCCGGACAGATTCTCCGTGAGTGCGACGCGGCTGTGCGCAAGTACCAGGATAGCACAGCCCGTAGATGGTAACCTTCCCACAAGGCGGGCGATGACGCGCAGGACAAGTTCTACGTGCGCATGTGAGTGTATGCGTTGCGCGTGGACACGATGGTATAGTGTTTAGTCACTCACACAATGATGCCACTCGTCGCGCGGTCGTGTGTAGCAGTATTACCCCGAGGAAGATAACTTCTCACGATTATGCACTCCTATTTTTTTTAACTGATTTTTGTAATAAGGTTTATTTATTTATTTTAAAATATAAAACTGATATAGTAAAGGTATACGTGTACTCGCTATCGAGGTCCGGGGGGAAGAGGTATATGCCTGTAAACTCCGAAGTATCACTCGAAAAGCGACCTTATTTCGTTAGCAACAAAGCTTGGCATAATTTTATTGATGAGCTTTAATATGTTGGTTATCTACACCATGTGACAAAGATAAGTTTACAGACGCGTCATAGCTAACTAAAACAAATCAACTCTATATCTAAGCCGCTAAAGACTCTATCTATTTGATTGAAAAATCAGCTTGGTTGGCTGATGACAGAAATAAAATTGTAGTTCAGTTAAAAGGGAGTTGCTGCCACATATAAAACAGTGGATATGAGGACATAAAAATTATTGAAGCGCCGTCAGCGGCCTCTATCGTCATTACATTTGTCAAGTGTCAACTAGTAACGCGGTGGGCACAATTTAAATGATAATTATATCGAGATCGTGCCCAAATACTTCGTGTCTCTTTTTTTGATGGGGCTATGTTGATATTAAATACGTGATGGGTTTATGGATTCTTTAACTCTATAGGCGTAATTAGAATAGAAGCCATTTTTAGCGTACGCGTAACGTACAGGACAAAAAATAAAAATAGATCAAAATATTTAAGAAAATTATGTATGCTAGCAAAATAACTAAAACAAATAACAATAAAGAAAGAACATTTGAGGCACTCAGTAAGTTTGTGCTTACAAAATATAAATCTAGTCTAAGTATTCAATCATAAGTCGAAGTGATCAGGCTATTTCTAGATGAGCTTATTCCATATCGTCTGTCACTTCTGACCTAGAATGGAATCAAAAACAAACAAAAATTCTTGTAAAATTGTAATGTAAAATTTAAAAAAAGACTGCAATGACTAAATCTAGTTCAAAAGCGTAGCATGCGGTAGAAACTATAGTATCTTATGATGTTAAAATCATCTTGCAATAATCCATAAAAATAATCAATTCAACAGCGATATGAAACCAGTAAACGGAAAACATAAAATTTTATAGTTTTAAAATGAAACTTTTATAACTCGTCTATGCGAACGAAATGGGAATATACTTTTATTTCTGCTCCATCACAGTATAGTATTTATCTGCATAGATGGACTGCAATCCAACTACAAAATGCTGCTTTTGTGCAGTTGGACGTCAGTCAAAGTCCATGCTGGACTAGACTGGGAGCGATAGAAATACATAGGTGGAATGATCCAGCCACCCTTCCTCCCAGGATGCTTTAAAATAGAAGTCATCATAAAGGATTCGAGGGTTACTATTGGGATATACATTGAAATTTGAAATTGACCTCCAGATTTTGTCAGATGTGGTCTGACAAGTATGAAAGCAATTTGTGACATGTCTTCAGTCCATTCGCCTAAATAACAGTAAACACACTGTAACTCTCGAATCACTTTTTATTAATTCTACAGCATGCTGGCGAGGAAGGGCAGCTGAAACATTCTATGTTTTTTCCTTCGCACCCAGTCCAGCATGAAATAAAATGCATTAATACAATGCAGTCTTACTGCAGTTGGTCTGCAAGAACTTTTAGCATAACACTGAGCGTAACATAAAAGGTGACATTTACATCTAATGCGAAATGCATTAATGTCGTTTTGGTCATAAACATTTCAGTTTCGAAATAAATGTCAATTAAACAGTTATCTGTGGTGTTTTTGCCCGCGAACTGTGCTTCTGTTTCTAAAAACAATGTATTCTGAAATATTTAGTGCAATCTTCATCTTCTTCTGCCTAGCTTTTTCCTGGCCTAATAATGGCTGGCGTCCGCTTTCCGGATTTTTTTTAATCCACTTTGCTCGGTCTTTGGCAATATCTTATATTTATGTCTTAGTATCTAGGTAGCTAATATTTAAGTTTATAAAATCTTTAAGTAATTAACCTTAAATAATAGTATACATGTTTCCATACTTAGGTGGTTGGCAAAAAAGGAGAGCGAAAACCGATGTGTTAAAAATAAGATACTTAACACTGCTGTGTAACCATTCAAGCTAGCTGATGCAATAAAATGGCCTGGTTTGAGAACTAGATGGTATCACTCACTAAAGTACATACGCATCGATCCTTTCTCACGACAAAGTACAGTAACAGCTACAATGCATACTAAATTGCACGGTAATGTGAAACACGGTTGCTGACATACAAATCGGCCGCTGAATCAGTAATCGCCCGCTGAATCAGTTATCGGCCTATAAAGTGTGGTCGTTTTGTGCGCAGGCGCAGGCAAGCGCTGCCAAAAGAGATTTTATTGTTTTATCTTGCGTTCTCTTAAACATCATTTGGGAAGTGAATTTGTTTTGATAGTGTTTGTTGTGTGCGTGTATGCTAAAGGCCAGTTCACACCGGAAAGAGAGGAGATGCGACGAGGCATGCATGCAGCTGCGTGCAGATGCATCTCGCTATACTACGAAGAGACAGGCTACACCTAAACAACGCTACGTGGAATTTTCGAGTTTGGCAGTGAAATGTCTATCTTCACATCCCAGCGCAAATTGACACTAGCACTTGGAGATACCGAAAACCAGGCAAAGTGGATGGGAAAGCAGATCCCAGTACTGGACACCGAATTATCGAGAAAACGTTAGGCAAAAGAATAAAAATGTTTTCGTGTCGTATATCGACATTTTCGTATTTCTTGACAAATCTAAAATTATTATCTTTATATTTTCTTTAAAACTTAGATGAAAAGGACCAACAGGTACAAACTCAGGATAATTTTGTAATCATGGTGCACGCACGCTGTGCTAAACACATTCCCATAAAACTGATATAAACGCTAGTAAACAGTAGCAGGAGTCAGGAGTCGTACCATATCTCACCGACTGAATGTACAGTTAGCCATAGAAATATGCTGTATTTTTATTGAATATGACATATTGTCTTGGAAGAACTTGAAAACTTCGGGTGACTAATTAGACTGGCTACGTTCTCTAGCGGTTTGATCCAAGGCTTTTTCGATCCAAAGGTCAAGTTTTAATAGATTTCATGCTTCTGAGGGCAAGTCAAACTGTCATCGTCTTTTTTTTGTTATGTCTACATTCAATTCTAGAGAAATTTCTTTGAGTACTGATTTTCGTATGCTGACTGTATCAATGCTGGCACACATAGGTCACATGTATCCCACACGTGACTGAACCTATCCTAGAAGCATTCTAAATTCACATTCTAGATAGTTTTAGATCTAGACATTTGTGTTTCAAGCTAATTAGATAGATATGTTAGTTTAAGGGCCGTATTTATAATCAGCTCTCAAGAGTGACAGCGAGTTTGAGTTCGTATCAGAAACGTCATTTCAGTACAAAACGACCTGTCAAATCCATACTTAATATTGCTCTCAATCTTGAGATCGCTTTATAAATACGAGCCTAAGGTTTTTATTGGCCTGGTGCAATCAAATTGCCATTTCAATGCATTCCGAGCATCCCCTATTAGTTTGGAAGATGTCCCTTACACCCCGTATACTAACTACCAAAATAATATAATAGTTCAAACCTTGCACGAGTCCAACAATAAATAACGCAGATCAATATTTCCAATAAACAGAAGTGACTATCCGTTCTAAATCGGTTTTAGATTTCACTTAATTCCTCACGTTCCATAAAGGCACATAAACAGAAACCAACAGTTATAATTCACTGACAGTAAATTCAGTTTTATTCGACAATTAACCCGGGCTTTCTCGCTACCCATAAATACGTGTAAATACGTATAAATACGTGTATAAACAGTCGTAAATACGTATTATCGTTAAAACGTCAGGCATGTTGTAAATCTTGCTGAATGGCACTACGGTTGTCTTGCTCCAGGCAAAGACTATTAGGTAAGACTGGGCAGAAGGCGGATCATAGAATATGTTAACTTTTGATCTGCCTTTGAAAAGTTTTTTTTTTTGCATTTTATTTAAGGCTGACATAATTTACCATTAAACTAAGGTTTACTTATATCTGTCAATCTAATGTGAAACACGCTGTATAAGTTTATTTGCTGCTATCAATTAGAATTAGAAATTACTTAGTTCTGTATTTTGCAAAGGTATTTTGTTGTATTTGTCATGTCATTTTAATAGCGAAAGTAATAATACTTTAACAAGAAAACAACTTATTTACAAATAATTTAACATATAAAATAAAATATTCATGACTCTATAATAACTTAAATCATTAAGGACCAATAAGCTATTTTGAGCTAAACGTTACTTCTTGAGACTATTTATTTCTTGTGGCTTTAGCAAAGCGCAGTTAAATTGTGTTATAACTATTTTATTGCAGCTACTATGCACGGTAAGCCAGCTAGAATTATGTGCACAATTTATTTTACCGTTTTTACTTCTAATAGTACAACAATATAACTTGACCTTTTCGTATGTAATCGTACTTTTATTTAGAACCTAATGATCGCAATTCCTTCAACAATGCAAGTAGGTAATTTAATACATACGTAAGTACATGGTACAGATCTTTGATACAAGAAATTTTAATAAATACTTATAATGTATTAACGTGTTTATTATGGAGTTCAAATTCCCATGTTGACTACCGCCTCGGTAGCTCAATTGGCAGAGCGTTACAAAAACACCAGTTTGTATGGGGAAGCAAAAAGAAAATTATTTCCTGAACGAAGTTCCTTGTTGTAGTTGTTCAGTTTTGTTGACTGAGTTAACAACCCCTATCAGTTTACGCTATCCCTCACACCCTACCAAACACATTTTACCAAAGAAGATGTTATAAGTATTTTCTGCAAACATTGTTAGCTGCAGTTGTACGGGGGGCTTCGTCTGGTCCCTATCGTCAATCTTCAATTAGATCCGTCTCTGTCGAAGACAAGTGCGATTGAGGATATGAGATAAACGAAAATTCGAAACTATATATTATAATTAGATTTATTTGTACAAAGGCTTGATGAAACTGGCCATTGCCATAAAACATAAAAGAAAAATTTAAATGTCATATTTTCTTTTTTGAAGCAAATTGTTTTTAGAACCATTTTTTTTGCGCTCTTGTTGCCAGTATTGTATATTTTGAATGCAAACCTTTTCCCGAGAAGTTTTTGCAGG